>PVIR01007412.1:0-13619 GCA_004026965.1 Petromus typicus | reverse complement strand
CCGTGTCTTAATCTTGTTGCATGCTTCCTTCAACTAAACCAGAATGTAGATGGAAATCAAAAGACTTTTCTTTCTCTTTTAACTTTCAAATTGGTTCCTGACTTTTAGTGTTCCCATGAAGGAAATTGTGTCTCTAAATTTCAATCTTTAGTAAAAGAGTCTTGTGTTCTTCTCTGTCTCTGAAAGTCTCTGAGTCACTCTTGGTATTCTATGTCGTAGTGGACGTATGTTTTCACTCATTGCTATGACTTCTCATGGAGGTCTTTCAACGTTTAGATTGACTTTTCTGACTTCGGGGAAATATGCTAATACTCTGGTAATATCCTCTCCACTGTGTTCTAGTTTGCTATCCTCAAATGTCACTATTTCTTTGGCATTTTCATTCCTCTATCATTCCTCTTGTTTTCTTAGCTTTCTGAAGGATTTGTCACTCTTTGAAAGTTCCTATACATTATATCTTGGTTTTACTCATATCTATCTGGATATTAAGTATAGGATTTTTCTATTATGTGTGATTTTACATTTTCCTCCAAATTCCTTTTCCCCTCCTTCCTTCCATCTTTTTTTCTCCCATCGATCTATCTATCTATCTATCTATCTATCATCTATCTATCATCTATCTCTCTGTCTATGCACCCATCCCTAATTTTCATGTTATCTGATGACAAATATAAAGTAACTTTGATTTATCCATTTTTATTTAAGAGTAAGTAACTATAATATGGTTACATGTGGATCATTCTGATATATTAATATCCTGAATAAACAGATTACTGCGTGGGGTCTTCTTTTTTAAAAAAATTCAAATCTTTATTGGTACATTATGAATATACATCATCATCGCATTCAACACTGAGAGTTTGTACCAGAATAGAACACGACTTGACTCTCATTTCCCCCTTCCCCCACCCACCTTGCAATCCCCACCCTCTAGGTACATAAGCTTTATTTCCTTTTTTTATTACTATCAGTCTTTTTCCTCTTGTTATTTACCCCTACACCCGCCTTTCTTTTAAATATTTTCTATTTCACAATATCAACTATATATACTAGAACTCATTTACATCTTCATTTTCTCATACCAGAAAAAAGATATGATATTTACACATCTGTGACCTATTTATTTCACTTATAGGACCTCCTCAATGTAGGTACATGCAACACTCTGCCAACCAACCAATGGGTCACAGAAGAAATTAAAGCAGAAATTGAACAGTTTCTACAACTAAATGATAAGCCCAGTACAACTTATAGAAATTTTTGCTACATGATGAAAGCAGTTCTGCAAGGAAAATTCATAGCAATGCACAGCTACTTCTGGAAAACAGAACAAGGTCAAATAAACACTCTAATGCTGAACCTCAAGTGAGCAGAAAAAGAAGAGCAAGACAAACCCAAAACTCGTACTAGGCAAGAAATTATAAGGATCAGAGCAGAAATTAGCAGAGAGTAAGAGAGCAATACCCAAAAATCAATGAATTGAAGAGTTGGTTCTTCGAAAGGATAAACAAAATTGTGTGGGGACTTCTTGAGTACCATCCAAGGGGAGATTGTATTCAAAGTCTCTCTGTGTGTCTGTCTGTGTCTCTCTCTCTCTCTTTGTCAGGGGCTTTAGTTTCCTCAAAAGAATCTCCATTTCTTTTCAACGAGCTTCTTGAAAAGAACACAATATTTGTCCCCATAAATAATTTCAATTTCATTTACTGCCATTGTTTAATTTTACCCTTAGACTTTAAAGTAAAAGATTTTTACATGTTTAGTTTTGAAATTAGGATGGGAAACATCTCCAGTGGAAAAATGGAGAGAAAATTTATAATTTGTCTACACCTTCAAAGTGAAAATTTAACAAAAAAGTGCTGTTCATAAGACAGGAATAGCTGGAGAACTAGTTGTCTTTGCTCTTCGTCGATTTTTTATTCGACTCATGAGGCCTATTGTAATGTAATCTTAGCAAGGGTCTTCACGGACCCAGACGCTTTAAGTCATGGATCTCTTTCAATTGTGCCCACTGGTTTCCTTCATAGTTTCCTGGTTCTGGGGGCTGCTGGCAGAAGAACAGACCACCAAGTAAAAACTGAACATTGTCCTCAGTACACGGAACTCTACAAAGTCTGGAAGTTAAGATCACTCAGAGTTCTACTTCCAGGAATTTATTAAATGGAACTGACCTCGTGACCTCTAGCGGGAGCATACTGATAGGAAAAAAATGAACAGTGCACTCACTGCTTACCCTGAGCAGCCGGTCAGAGACTGATAACCACCATTGCTGCCTTCGCTGAACTCTCAGAGAAGAGAACGGTAAAGAATGTGGAGACCTAAAAATAAAGCTTTCTGTATTACTAAACATTTGAAAGCTTTAAAAATTGACCATGGATAGATATTGTGAAATAATAAAAAATAGTCAAAGGGAAAAGGGAGGTGAGGCAAGGAAAGAAAAATTTTGAGAATAAGAAAAGGAAACAAAGCCTCTGTACATACAGGTTGGGGGACTTGTGGGGCAGGAAAATAGGAAAAATGAGAATTAAATCAAGTCACATACTAGTAGAAATTTTTAATGTCTATTGTGTTCACAACATGTATATAAAAGGTACCAGTAAAGTCAATTTTAAAAATCTGAAGATATCAACAAAAAAATTGACCATGGAATATTGTTACCAACGGAAACTATTTTGTGGCACGTGATAAAGTTCAAAGTAGTACACACCAGCAGTCGGTTGATCATCAATAAGGTGATACTACACCACAGAGATGAAGTTATTTGTGCCATTTCGATTGAGAGCAGGGGAAAGAAAGTATCTGTGACTGTTTTGTCAAAGCACTAAACCTTGCTCTTTTATCCCAGTGGAAGACATTTTAAGCTGGTCAAGATAAAAAGGATTTAACAGAATCATAAGAAAATGGGGGGGGAAAACATTTCATGATTCTTTTCAGAACGCACACACTAACACATACATATTAACAGAGAAATTAATTAAGACATAAATAATACAGAAATTAACAAGAAAAGTAACAGCCCATTTTGACACAATCTAAAATAATATGGACTTCCTTCAGATAGTTCATGTTTATTAACACTCAAATCCAATTTCAAGATGCTCCTATACACAAGGATCTACTATTGGCCTCCTTTTCTGAGTTTCTTACTTTGAATCTATATTTGATATTTTTATCAACAAAAAATATTTAATAAGATCTTCCAGCACAATGTCTCCTAGACTTTGGCCTTCTGATGTGTCACGTGACTCTGCCTCCTGAGATGGCCCCAAGAGTGTGTAGCTCTGCAAGCTCCTGCCTGATGCTAACAATGCCCATCTTGGAGCCACTCTTTTAAGCCGCAAAATATAGAGGTGTCCTGAAAGTGTAAATGAATGCCAAAATATTTAATGCTTTCTACATTTTTTTACTGGGTCAATTATAAAAGAGTTAGGGTTGAAGGAAGAGGAATACAGTCAGCACCTGGCAGGTGAAAATCAGTTAAGAAAATGAAGCCTTTGAATTCATAATGTAGCAAACTGGGAAACCGTGAACTCCTGTGCACCAGTTCTGTTCCACGCGGCCTTTCAAGCGCGTGATGTGTCGTCAGTGGCCGGCTGCAGCCGCAGAAACCCGTGAGATCAGTGCTTTCCCTCAGACGCCCTCCACTGTGTTCAGCTGGGTTACTCTCTTCAAGAATGGAGAACCCCCGTCTCCTCTCTGAGCTGCTATCAGGAATTCCAGGACTTTCTAGTGCCATCACTAAGAAGGTCAAATCAGACAACGGCAAGGAGATATCTGTGTGTGGGGGATGAAAGGAGCATAAACAGAATTACCAATTTTTTTTTCCACAATAGAAATTTTAACCAGAACGAAATTACTGTTTTTGAATTCCTTTATTTCATGTAAAAAGAGACACAATCAAATTCAAACAAGAGCAGTTTTTTGCTTTCAATTTAAAAAATTTAATTTTGAAAATATCTTGCTTTAGGCAGCACAAAATTAATTATATGAATTTATATGTATATATATGTATGTATATATATATGTGTGTGTATATATATATATATATATATATATATATATATATATATATATATGAATGACCTTTGGGTTTCAATGATGCAGCAATGGATATTGTAGGAAAGCCAGCAAACCATGGATCGACATTGTTGTGTCAGAAATATGTACCTGAAAGTCTTATTTTTCCCAATGTAGGTAAGTGTTGGAGCTGAAAGATAGCTTAGAAATTACCTTGCTAGATTATCCGTCTTGCGGAGCAGAAGTGCAGGCTCGAGACTGTGGGAGTGCTCCAGCTAGTCGGCGCCTGGCACAGACTACACGCTGGGCGAGGTCGCTGATCACAACCTCTCTTGCTAACCTTTTGACAGACACATTTGTGCGGGGTGTGGAAGCACCGGCGGGAGGGCTCCCTAAGTTGAAAGAGTTTCCCTATGAAGGAGTATTTACTGAGTATCTACTCAGAGCACAAGGAGGAGACTTTTTCTCAAGTTATGTATAAATAATATGTTCTGCGAGACAGGTGAAGGGCGTGAATATGCAACATCATACGATTTAACATTTCACGCAAGGCCCAGACAAGTATCCACAGGACCTGAGGGCAGAGGACACAGTTATATGTTTCTAAGGAACATTTACAGGAAGCAACTTGCTGCTGTGATTTGGGTTTTGGGTTTAGAATTTACGGCTGGATTAGAAATAAAAAGATTGAACTTTGATAGACCTCTCACAGATCTTAGATAGCGTCTTCCGTGATTGTAGCTCTCACGAGGCAGGCTCAGGAGAAGGAGAGTTTCGAAGGAAGCAGGAAGATGAGCACTGAATCATATTACACCCCTTCTTCATTCTTATTAATGCTGCAAACTTCGCTATTAAAGATGCTCTTGACCTTGCGGGACAAATTCTAGAAGCGAATTTCTCATTTGCTGGCCTCGCCCCGGGCCTTCTGCGACATACTGTCGTTCAGACAAGCACTGTTCTTAATGGGTTTGTGAGAAAGGCTCGGCCTGCCTTTCCATCTGCACCTTCTGCTGGCTCCTCTGAAAGCGCTAGCGTGCCATACGACATTCCCTTGAATTATTTAGATTGGTAAATCTTTCTGCATCTCACATCTTTAGTCCATCTGTTAGCCGGAGCTCTGCCTTTATAGGAAGTGTCCTTTATGCATGCTGGCGTCTGTCAGCAGCACACTTCCCTCTTTTATTCATGATCTTCCATGGGAGAGGGTACACGCTGCAGAAACACCGCGCGCCTGGTATGCATTTCATTTTAATGGAAGATTACATGACTGGGGTGCTGCTTTATTACCTCGCTCCACACGCGTCCGTTCATCACCTGGCAGCCCCTCCCCCCGCCTGTGCCGAGGTGCCGGCCCCCCCAACCTCCGGCTCCCCGCTTTTAACAGGAAGTGGGTTTGCTTGCTAGGGAGAGCATCTCACACTCCTTTCACAAAAGATAAAGGGTCGCGAGAAGAGGAAACATCTACATAATACAGAATCGAGGCCGGGGGTGGGGGAGTGAAAGGGATGACCTTGGGCGCATACCCGGATGGACATGGACGCAGACGTGGAATTATTTTTACAAAGCACCAGACACATTAAAGACAAAGTATTGTTGTGTGCACCACATCCTAGCTGAACAGATCCTCCCTGAAAATCCTGCTCCTAACCTTACACGTCTTTATTTTTTCATTCTTGGGATGACTAAATCATGCAGAGGTCTTCTTATTAATTTTTTAAGTGCTAGAAAAGCTTCTCTGATAATCCAAGTTTTAATTTAAGTGCTGTCTTGCAGCAAACTATTCTAATTTTATTGTTGATCTAAGAATAATCTAAACTCTAAATAAGGTGATTGTATGTCCTGGTTGCCTGAAATATTCATGGTCTGTGTCTATTTTACATCAATCAATACCTGACTATTATTTTTATCACCCTCTTTCCCTCACACGAAGGTGCTGCGTGCTGCATGATAATTACAATCCCTACTGCTAAATCATGTGGACAACCTCTCTCCATCTGACCTTTGCTGATATGATTTCAGTGCCCAAGTTAGTAAGACTACCCACTTTCCCACTGGTGCTGTATCATCTTCTTTACCCTATAAATGATGGGAAAGAGCTAGAAGAGGTGGGACCGGTAATCTCTACGTTCAGAAGATATGTTCGCCTTCTATGATTTGTTGCCAAATAACATTCATTCACTCAATGAATTTGGAATGAATGTCTACTGTGTATTATACACTGTTTTACATGTCAGATAAATGTAAGACAGATGCATCTTTCCTTTTTGAAACTCCCATTCATGGCAAGTTACTAGATTATATTCTGATTGAGGGTTAGTTATGCTTTATTATAAATATTTATATGGATAAATGAGATACAGTGTTCTCTGGTCAGGGAGCACACAGATTGTGATCAAGTGGAAGAGACACACAGACAAAGGGTGGAAGAGAAGGTCCACTGTGTCTACAGACAGGTAAAGGTGAAGATTAAGGTTCTGACATTCTCTTTGGGGGCCAGTGGAAAAACTGGGAAGTAATACTAAATACATTCTTCTCCTGGTTGCACAGTGGGAGACTCTCAACCATTCATTGGAAGAAAACAAAGGAGAAAGAAAAACAAGTCTAGATTTCTGTGAAGTAATAAAGGGAAGCTGAAGAATAGAGATTCGTGATTGTACTACACTGAATTTTCTGTTCTTGGGGCCAGGGAGTTAGCTCAGTGGTTCCAGCGCCTGTCTTGCAAGTGCAAGGACCCGGGTTCAATCCCTGGTAACCACATACCGGAGGATTTCACGCCCAGCAGCAACCAGTACCACATAGCACAGTGCCGGGTGTGGTGGCTCATGCCTGTAATCCCAGCACTCGGGAGGCAGAGGCAGGAGGATCGCTGTGATGTGAGTTTGAGGCTGAGCTCAGGGCCAGCCTGAACCACAAAGCGAGACCCTGTCTCAAAAAACCTTTAAAAACAAAAAAACAATTTTCTATTCTGTCTCACAGCCCTTCCTTTGAATTTTCTGTTATTGTTGTTATTACTATAGTTTTAATCTTCTAATGCTTTTTCTTGCTTACTGACTCTTCATCTTCTTAATATCATTCCCTTTAAAGTTTATGAGTGCAATACAGGTTCTCACCTCTTTGAGGACCCTGACTGTAATTGGGCTATTACAAGCTTTCTTGTGATGGTCTTTGTTTGGTAAGAGTCTGTTTTGCATGCTCGTTGATTTTTATCCTTTTGGACACATAGAGTAAAATTTAAGGTGACCTTTGACAGTCTATGTGACAATTAAGCTACATGGTCATGATGATTGTCTTGAGAGTCACCCGAGGGATTAGCAGAGCACCTTTCTTGCAGGCCTAGGTGAACTATAGATCCGTGTCCATGGGCATTACTTTAGTCCCCGGCCCCTTCCTCTCTGGCAATGCTTTGCTACTCTGTTTTTTCCCCCACACCCTTCCCCCTTGCTGCTCCTCCCTTGGAGCCAACTAACTGATCATGCATTGCAACCTCTGAAACAGTAAAGAAACTAAATCTCTCTTCCTTTAAGTTGTGCAGTAGGGAATTTTGTTCATTTATGAATGAGAATTGTTAGAAGATCTATATAAAGGGGGAAGAGTCAATGACCATTGGGATTCGCAATATGGAGACGCAGCAGGGACCACATATTTACGGCAAGGCCCTCAAATGTTAGCTTCCTCTTTGACAGTTTGCTAGAGAGGGAGTGCCCGGGCTCCTGCCTGGAGGAACCAAGCTGTCCACATTCTGCAAAATGAAGAGGCTGGAAAGCCTGGAAAGACCCATGATTCCAAGCAAACACCTCCACTTAATCCCCTTCTTAGTGAGCCACTTTCTCCAATAAGTTTCACCTTTCCTTACCTAGAAATGCTGTTTTATTTTCTTTAAGGACTAAAGCATCTTATCTCCTGCAGGTTGGATAAGAAAGTAATCACCTATAAGAGAAGGGTAGTAAACATGCTGGAATTCAATTTTACTCTGAAACAATCATTCTATTTCAGTTCCTCCAGATCTCCACCTGAAGAGTAAGGAATGTCTCCAATTTCCAACCCTTTCTCAGCTTCTAAAGTGTCCACTGAGTGGCTTCTTATTTAGCCCTTGTCCTGAGACTAGCGTTCCGATACTTTTACTCTGCTGAGTAAATTACAAAGCAGCTCATCTGCTTTCTCTTTCCAACATGCTGTCTATATCTTTCATCTACTACCATGTTTTGTTCTGTCTTTCTGAGTTTATAGATTTGTATTTTTTAAAAAAATTCGACACAATGGTTATGGAGCTTCAAAAGGGGCAGAGACAGAACTGTGTGATGTTTTCCAGCTTAACTGGAGATTCTCTCTTCTGGTTTCTAGGAAGGTGATTTCTGGGTACTCTTGCAAGTCTTCTTCTGGAAAAATGTCAGGGCCTCTTGCTGTGCAGAATGCCCTTTTACAGCATCATCCATTTCTGTTTGGCTGGTTTACATTCCCATGTTTTACGCTAAGTGGGAAATATAAGATCAATAGATGTAAAGATTCTTTTATGTTTTCACATAGCAAAATGACATTAAGGAAATGATGTAGTATATGATCCTAGTGATTAAAATGGTGATGATATTGTTAAGGTCTTGGTTTCAATAAGCCAGGAGATGTGTCACAAATTACTGAGGAGAAAAGACTACAATTCCTTATTTGTCCCACTAAATGAAATCTTAATTCAGTAAATTAGCCAAGCCTTCTGGATTGATAGTATCACTGAGAAGGTTGCCACCTTTCTTCCATTCTACCTGCAGTCTGTTGGAACAGGTTGACCGTGAGATGGAGAAACCTTTGTGCACTGGAAAATCCAGACAAAGGATAGACTCTCATTCCTAGGTGCCCAGTGTATCTACCACCTCAGAAGGCTCAACAGCTTTGTTTGCCCTCTGCTGCCACTATATTGTAATTCCGAATCATTTTTAAATAAAAAGGACTGTGTTTCCAGCTTATATTGAGCTACTCAGATGATGTAGTCAGTCCTGCTAGGTGTACTATTCCCCGGTAGATGAGAAAGCCTACCCTACCCTGGTCTCCCCATTGTGAGAAAACAGGGATGATACAGACGCTATCAAACAGAGACCTTTGACAAGGGGCTCTACTGTGCAGATTGCAAATGCATGTATTCAGATTTCAGGAAGGCAAGTTAAATGTGGGAACGGGCTAGAGTAGCAAGCAAGTAGAGAGTGTATGTTCTATGTAAAGATAATTCAAATTCAATTTGCAAACACTACTGCATTGGACAGAAAATATTGGCGAGTCCTTAATTTCCAACCCATGCTTTCTTGCATTGAGCATACGACTGAAATGCAGGGCCTCCCTCCAGGTCCCCTGGTCATCTGGAACAGTTTGTTCAAAACTACGAATTTTCTCTGTCAACCACTATGTCAGAGCCACTGGCTCTATTCGTAAAAGTCATCCTCCCGTCTCTTCCCAAAGACACAAACGTACACTTTACACATAGGACACATATTTGGCTCCAGACTTTGTGTTGAATCCTCCTGTTTTCCCCCCTTTTGAGCAGTCTCACCCCTGTCATTCATGCTGCATTTGATATTTGCTGTAATACGACTGAATAATTGTGGCAAAGGCATCATTCCCTGAGCAGATGGGCTGAACGTTTAGGGTGAGCCCCATAGTACAGTGGACGGGGCACTGATGCGAGCTTGGAGAAACTGGACAGCAATGCGTGCGTGTGTGTTTGTGTCCGTGTGCACATTCACATTCACCAAGACAGACTCACAAAAAAAGCCAGGAAAGGTAGCTCAGTCTTGGCAGTGTTTACGAGAGCCCTCTGAAGGCAGAGAAAAGTTACAACTTTTAGCAAATGAACATTTTACCTTTAATTTTGGAAGTATATGTGAACGGTATGATGCATGTTTGAAGCATATTACTTAGTGTATAACTCCTTCCCCAACCTTCACCTGATTTGTTAGGCATGTTTAAATACACAGATATCAAAATTAAGATGGCTTACCATGATATTTGGTCTCTCAGACACAAACAAACAAACAAGGCCTTCTGGCCTGCCTGGCACAGTGGCTTTCTGTGTCTAAATATGCCAGATACTGAAGGAATGGGCAAAAAAACTCCGAAGCTCTAGAATCAAATTCTTCTACATGTATCATGGAGATTTTCATGAGTCACTCCATTTTCCAAGCTTGTTTTCCTTATTTGTATATGGGACCTTACCAGCTGCTTTATAGTTTTTCTGCACTTATAGGTTGAGATAAAAGTCTCTCCCTGTCCCTAGAATTCGGAGGTCATTTATAGCTCACAGAACAGGGATAGTAAAATCCAGTTTAGAAATGAGGCCACCAGTGACTTTTCTCAAATAAAATAAAGAGAATAATCTATGAGGAAAAATGCCAAGGTCCATTTCTATCCAAATAGATCCCCGCAGAGTGAGAACATGTAATTTCCCTAAAATGAGAAAATTCTCAAAGGAAGAGAATGTCCCTTACTTAGGATAAGGATAGAAGACTAGGAAAACTAAATGTCATAATCTAATCCTTCAGGTTCTTTAAAGCTTGAAAATGTAGGACTGGGAGCTGAAATTTAGCAGTAGACACTGAATTTCTGGATTAGGAGCAGGAGTCCTATGAAATTATTTGGGTAATTTCTGAGGGGTACGGATTATATCATTTGGATCACATAAAACCTGAACCACGCCGTGCCGACCCATCCCTCTGCCCTGCTTTCACACGGGATGGCACCTCGTGCCACTGAACTTTTAACTGTGCCAGCAATGCCTCTAAAATGGAAGTGAACTTAATTTATTTCATTTTTTAAAATTTTATTTTATTTTATTTTATTTTTGAGAGAGGGTCTTGCTTGTAGTTCAGGATGGCTCTAAGCTCACTATGTAGCCCAGGTGAGCTTCAAACTCACAGCAATCCTCCTGCTTCTGCCTCCCAAGTGCTGGGATTACAGGCCTGAGCCACCATGCTGGGAACTGTGGTGTATGTACTGATTACTGGTGGGTGTGAGTCTCCATACCCAGCACTGTTGTATGTGGTCACTGGGAATTGAACCAGGTCTGTGGTCTTGCAAGACAGGTGCCGGAACCACTGAGCTAAATCCCTGGCCCAATGTGAACTTAATTTTATAAAATAAGCACTTTGAAAAGGCCACAGTGTTTAGGAGTCTTCACACAAATTGCAATATACATAGATTCCACATAAGAAGGGGAGATGAAAGAATTCAGTGCACTACTTTCAGATGGACTTTTCTTGGACAAATTTGAGAAGCTGAGTAAGGCTGCCAGAGATAGTCCAAACTTGGCCCCTAAAACCTGTGACTGCTACCTTAGGAGGTCAGAAGACTTTTAGGCATGACTCAGTTAAGGGTCTAAAGAGAAGTCGATGACTCTGCATCCTCTAGAAGATGCTGCACAATAACGAAATCTCGCTCCTAACCCCTTCTTCACGGCATTCCACTTCTGGCATGTCTGGTGGTGGTAAGAAACTAATACACATTTATACATTTGTTTCATCCAATTTTTACTCTCCTAAAAATTAGCAATATACAACTTATCATGATAACTAAAATATTTTTAGTATTTATTATGTGTTTGACACTGAATTAAATGTAATATTTTACATAAATTATTCTATTGGCTTCAAGTTAATATTCCTATTATCATATTACCAAAAAGAATAGTGAGGCTAAAAAAATGTGGAGTGACTTTCCCCAGCAACTGCCTGGCTGGCTTTATTGTTTTGTATATGTCCTACCTCGGGTAAACTCAGGTCTTTTTTGAAGACCAAGACTGAGTCTTAACCTCTGCGTTAGTGTTCATTTTAGTCCATGAAATAAAAATATGAATGAAATAAAAATAAAAACAAGACCCACCTGAAACCATAATGTCAGCCAATGAAAAGTAATTTTATACACATAAATTTAATTTACACCCATCTGTTCAAATTCTACTAACTATATTGGGAAAGATACATCTGATTTCCCTTAAGAGTCACTTTCATTGTATTATCTTCTGTTTTGCAACTATGGCTGTAGGAACACCTCACCTATGAAACTGGGTTGGCAATCTTCTCATTTTTTGTCTTTGTTTTTCTGTCTGTCTATTTTTATGGGATTCAGTCACTTATATTTCTTGCAGAAGATCTGTTATGCAGAAGCTGAGAGATTCTGGTATTTTATTAGATGGTGATGGTGTTAGATTTAAAGTTGACACCAAAGCCTAATTAAACATTATGCCTGTGCACATATTCTGCAAATTAAGACACAACACATTACAGAACCCAGTCTGGGCTAAGTTAAAAAGGAAGCTGTCAACATGCAAAAAGACCCTGTTAAGTGCCTTAAATACAAATGTCGAATTTAAAATGTAAATGGGTTGGAGCTTTCTCTCCTTTCAAATTAGAGAGAAAAATTAAGTGGAGAAGAGAGTTTTCTTTCTTTTTGCTAATCATTGAGTTTTGACTCTATTTGCAGCTAGAGTGTATCTATCACAGCAGGGCTAGAAATGGGGAGAAGGACTAATCCACAGCTAACAGTTTGCTTTGGCTCCTTGCTGGCTGAAACAGCAGAGCGCAAACCAAGCCCATCCATGGTAACAAATCAACACATGCATGGAAAAAAGAAAAGAAAAAAAAAAAACGTTTCAGAGTGAGACAAGCAGGACCCCTGCCTTTTGAACCAAGGCGCTATGGAAAAGTTCTGCACATGACATCATCAAACCGCAGAGGGCAGAATGATGAGAAAAGCCAGAAGGTTGTGCAGTAGAGATGCTGGATGTCAGAGCTGAGAGCAGGGCTGAGAGCATTGCTTGTGACAAACTGAGTTGTTGCAAGAGAGCAGGTCACGGGGAAGAGTGATGCAAGAGGTGGCTAGATTTGGTCTTGGGCTCTGCATTTTTGAATCCCAGCCCAATCCCCAACTTCCATCCCCGTCAACTACATTTCATCGGTGACTCAGCCAGAGAATGGGAGGAGGGACCATCCTAGCACCCAGTTCCCTCCTATTTTTCTTTCAAGTCTTGCTTCCACCAAGGAAATGGCAAGTTTTTCTTACGTACATCCTCTGGGTAAATAAACCCAAATAAAAAGTCACTCTGCTGAAAGAATGTGCATTAGAAAGGAGAAAGAAAATCCAGTCCCACACGTCATCAGTAGCCATTTGGACCACAGTGCTGCGGTAGAGAGTGGAGATTCTGTGTCTCCTGCAGAGACACAGAATGCGGATGGGGAAGGTTAGGGAGGAAGTGTGTGTAAAAACCTCAGGGGCCACAGGTCTGGGCCGGGACTCACAATGAAACTACACTTTATTATTGTGGAGCCTGGATAAGATAAGATGTAAGCTTAAATAATACTGTGGAAAGAGCAATTAAAAAGCATTTAGAAGAACTGGAAAGGCTAATTAAGATATATCTATGAGGTGTGATCTAAATACCATTCATAGTAAATGTTTAAATAAAAAATTTAAACACATCGCCATTGATGACACTTCGAATATCCTGTGCTTTGAACTCACTTTTTCTCTTGTTCTTGAAAAAATGACTTTTTCTATAATAAAGGTTTTTCAGAAAATTCATTCACTGCATTTTTCAATCACTTCTTATTTCAGTTCAGCCAAAAAAAAAA
>PVIR01007411.1:50040-60739 GCA_004026965.1 Petromus typicus | reverse complement strand
GGGTCTCGCTTTGTGGTTCGGGCTGGCCCTGAGCTCAGCCTCAAACTCACATCACAGCAATCCTCCTGCCTCTGCCTCCCAAGTGCTGGGATTACAGGCATGAGCCACCATGCCCGACACTGTGGTATGTGGTGCTGATTGCTGCTGGGCGTGAGTCTCCATGCCCAGGATGGTATGTGGTTACTGGGGAATCAAACCGGGGTCCTTGCTCTTGCAAGACAGGCGCCGGAACCACTGAGCTAACTCCCTGGCCCCACTGACAGAATTGTTTCAAATCTAAGTTTCCTTGAACTGTAAGCTAAAGTTCTTTGTCATGGGTTCTTTTTTTTTTTCCTTCTTTTTTGGTGCCAGGAATCAAACTAAGGAACTGATGCTGTTTTCAGATCTTTTTAGCAATATAGCTCTTTTTATCAGAGCTCCAGTGTATAAAATAGCAGTATCTGTTTATTATCATAAATGTATTATTCAACCTTAATCATCTTTGATAGCTATGAAGCTGTCTTATTCAACAAAGATTTAAAAATTCGAAGTTACTGCTGACAGTTGTAGTAGTCTCAGTATCATTTATTTCTTTATTTTGTTTTAGAGATAATCCTGATTTGTGTAGCCAGTTGCAGATTGTACTGAGTTGTATTGAGAATCACCATTCCTGCATCTTTCATGGTCTTTGATAATAGCATTAATTTCTTCATTGTCATTAGGAATGCAATATTGATTTTGTTTGACTTCAGGACTTTGACTTTGAACTCGATCTGTTCCCAAGGGCTAATTGTAACTCAAATTTGTTGTAAGTCAATACATCTGAGATCTGGTTGTTTACGTGGGTGTAAACTGTAGATAACAAGAGGTAAACTAATCAACCATTAACCTAGTTAACTCAAGTTGTTTATATGTTAGGCTGGTCGTACTTGAGAGTCCACTGTATATTCCTAGGTAGAGGTAGTTCTAAAGGCTTCCACCTTAGAAGGGACAAGTGAACCACAAGTCTGGGAACTAATATGGAGATCAAACAGTCTTGTGCTAAAATACATTGATACCTGCCCGCCATTAAGTCCTTACGTGGGATGGTGGACCACAATGACATTTCAGGTCTCCTGGACTTAATATTAAATCCAAACCATTGTCTGGTGGCCCCTTGAAAGTCTGTTTCTTTTTCCCAATGTAGTTGCTTTGGTGGATGGCTGAGAGAAAGAAACATGGTTCTCATATAGGATAATTCGTAAATATCATCAAGACTGATAAAAGTATTGAAGGAATTACTGTCTTTATTGTGGCTAGGTTGTCTGTGGGTGCAGGTTGAAGATGAATCGTGAAGGCTTACCACCCAGATACTCACTGTGATGCAGTAAGCACCAGAGCACAAGCTGTATAATGACTGATAAAGATTATTAGCATACTCTCATCTAGTTGATATATTCTGAAACCAGGCCATTTAGCTGTAATTTTATATGGTATTAAAAAATCTGCAGACTCTTGTTTTCTGGTATAGTATTTCTGTCTTGTGGCAAAAACACCCATATTTTGCCAGCTCTTTTAACCTGCTTATTTCACTTGAAAGCCTTTTATTTCCTCATGTCTCAATTTTCACTAACCCCACACCTCTGATGTTCCACCCTATTTTTTCCTGCCCTATTTTTATATCAAACCTGTACTGTTATAATGTATTTCAAGGCCAATTTGAGCACCATAGCAAGACTTCAGCTTAAAGTAAAAAAATAAAATGGAGTGGAAATGTAGCTCAGTGCTTCCTGGGTATGATCCCAGTACTAAGAAAAAGAAGGCAAAGTACATTGAAACACTTAAAATATTTGGTTTGTGACCACTCAGGACACTGCTCCAGAAAATGGATATCAACACAGTTAGAGTTGGGGAATGAAAATTCCCAACTGTACAAACACCAAATAAATTCAAATGTGAAAGAGAGGTTTCTGTGTGTGTAGCTTGGTTTTCATCTGGTTCCTTAGCTACCAGTGTTTGTATAGCTTCTAAAATTGTTAAGAATTAAAGTGTCAATGATGGATGAACTAACCTAGCAGTCTTCAGCAATCTTGATTTTATCATCAGGCTGCATCGAACCTTCTTAGATTTCTGTGAGACAGGTCTCAGTGTCTCTGTAGAAATGGTATGCTTGGGTTCATACTCTACCCAGTACAAGTTTTCTTGTGTGGAAGCAAAGTTAAGAGTTGAAAACATGATACAAATAAATTTCTGTCCATGGAGTTTCAAGCCATGCAACCATTATAGGTTTTTTAATACTTGTTATTTGTTTGTTACATTATATAGATAAATACTTACGTATCAGTGTTTTTATCATTGGTTATTTTTATGGTTGGCTGAGGTAGTTACTGTGTACTTAGATTTTATTTGATATTGAGTTACTTAATATCAAAGTATTAGTATCCTAGTAACTGGAAGTTGCTAAGCAATGAAGTTGACCTGTACATAAAGATTTTTATTTAGTTGGCCATTGTTAATCTACCACATACTTTTTTACTTGAATCAGTTTGATAGGCAATTACCTTATTATAAAAACAAGTAATTTGACTTGGAACAGTAAATACACCGTAATTCATGCTAGCTCCTTTTAATAAAAATGTATATTCTAAGATATACAAGACTGATGACAAGCAGTAGATATTAATATTGAATATTAGGAACTTCAGGATTACTTCTATACAGTTTTTCCTCTTTTGTGTAGTGTTGCAGGCCAAATGGAATGGTTTATATTCAAGGTGTTTCAAATTCTATTGCTTGGTAAGCCACGTTTTAAGTAAGTTAAGGCTCATACTTATCTATTTGAATACTTACAGTTTACATGTTACTTGCCCTAGTTTACAAGATTATACTTAAAAAGATTTAAAGAAAAATTTTAAATGAGCCTGTAAGTAATGTGTGTGTGTGTGTGTGTGTATATATATATATATATATATTTTTTTTTTTTTTTTTTTTTTTTTTGAGACAAGGTCTCACTTTGTAGTTCAGGATGGTTCTGTGCTTAGTACGTAGCCTAGGCAAGCCTGGAACTCACAGCAATCCTGCCTCTGCCTCTCAAGTGCTGGGATTATAAGCGTGAGCCACCATACCAGGCATTGTGGTGTGTGGTGCTGTTTGCTGATAGGTGTGAGTCACCATGCCCTGCATTGTGGTATGTGGTTACCAGGGACCAAACTTGGAACCTCGAGCTTGCAAGGCAGATGCTGCAACCACTTAGCTAAATCCCCAGCCCCTAAAAATAATTTTTAATTTAATTGTGTATAAAATACTTGTCGTAGGCTAGTTTTATGTAAGCTCAGGTGTGTATCTGTTGGGAGAGTATTTTTGAATAGTGTGATCACATGATATTATATTACTATTTTTAACCATAAATGAATGTTTGGGTGGGGAAACTTATTTTTCAGGTTGAAGCCCTCAATAAATTAAAAACTTTAAATAGTTTAATCAAACTGAATGCAGTGAAGTTAAACAGAGCCAAAGGGAAGGAAGCCATGCACACTTGTTTAAAACAGAATGCTTACCGGGAAGCCCTCTCTGATTTGCAGTCACCTCTGAATCCATGTATCATCCTCTCGGAGCTCTAGTAAGTGATCCTGTGGGCTTTGCAGTCAGTCTCCCATGAAAAATACAGTCTAGAAAGAGTCATGATGTGTGTGTGTAATAGTGGTATTTCAGACCACTAAATGGAATATAATGAAGGAAAGTAAACCTTAAAAGCCTTCTCTGCTGTGGGATTAAAGTTAATTTTCTGTCAGTTATATATAATTAAATTCTCTATATTATAGTTTCTAAGGTTGAAAATCCTGTATAAAACAAAATATTGGAAACCATGACAAATTACTTATTAATTAACTTGACTTTTCTTTTTTATTTTTTTGGAGACAGCTTCTTGCTGGGTAGTCTAGGATGGCCTTATACTATTTAGCCCAGGCTGGCCTTGAACTCATGGCAATCCTCCTGCCTCATCCTCCTGGGTGCTAGGATTACAGGATTGCGCCACCACATTCACCTGACTCTGTTTCAAAATAAGATTTTGAATGAATTTATAAATTTATTTCTTACTTTCTTATTCGTACAAGTATAATAATGGAAGAAATTTGTTTTCAGTATTCAAAATTGAACCCTCTTAAAGGAAACAACAGTGATCTTACACTGTTGATCAATGTTGATATTGATAAATTTTAAATATTTTATTCACCAAATATAACAAGGAAATACTATGAACTCTTGATTTACAAACTTAATCAGTTCCCATGGGCTGGTTCTAACTGAAGTTGGTTATAAGTTAGTGCAGCTGACATCTGGATGTTTACCTGGGTACATGCTATAAATAACAGGCAGATTAATTTTCCATTAACCTAGTGAATCCAGTTTATTGATATGTCAGTCCACTTGTAACTTGAAAGTCCACTGTATATGAAAATAAATTTTAAGTGGAAGCAGTGAAAAGGGCAGATTCCAGGGTTTTGAGTCCTGCCCACCTGGAACCAGTATCGGCCAATCAAAGACATGCTGTGTTATTTTTCTACAGAGAAGAAAGTCTACTAACTCTTAACTTCTAAAGATCTTAAAGAGACAAGTGAAAGACTTTCCCAAGTCTAATGAATCAGGGCCACTGAAAATTTTACCATGTTGTCACATTGAAATGGGCTAATTTTCTCTTCCTTTGATTACAGTATTGAAAAGTGCAAATACATGGATTCCAAAATGAAGCCTTTGTGGCTAGTATATACCAATAAGGTATTTGGTGAGGATTCAGTGGGAGTGATTTTTAAGAATGGTGATGGTAAGTAGTGAGGTTTTTATAACATTCAGTTACTTAGAGCTTTTCATTTGCTGGTAATTTGCTTTATATGAAAGGTTTATATAAGTGTGTAATAGTTGGAAACCAAGAAGTGGCTGTCATTGGTCATAAAGTCAAAGTCAGTGTGTCAGAAATCCTTCTCCCCTTTTTTTCCCTTGGAAAATAAAACCTGTAGTTGACTTATAATTCACTATCACTTTCTTTTATTTCATCCTACAAAACACATAGTCAATTCCTTTGATAGAAAGCTTGTGAAGTATAAGCAAATATTTTAGTAATGTGTTCATACATCCTGTTTTAATGATAGCAGTGATTTTACTACTGTAGTTTTATATATTAAATTCTATATTTGATCTAAATTTTACAAAAGAAATGCCTCTGAAATAATGACCAAGAAAAATGTAGTCATAATTTGATTGTTGTATGATTATAAGCAAGTCCTGTAAAACTCATTCAGCTGCAGCTTCTTGATGCCTGTGAGGATTGTACAAGCTGCATGCCAGTATTATTGTGGGAAATTAAATGATAACATAAATAAATGTGTTTATAATATATGTTTAGTGTACATGTATGAATTCTTTATAAAGAATTAATAGTGTTTTGCCAGACATTTAATCCCACTTGACTGCATAGTAGTAACTAAAACCTGGTCAGTACCTTTTTTTAAAAAACTAAATTTATTGGTACATTTTACATATACGTAATAATCATATTAATCATAAGGCATCTTCATTCATCTTTTTTCCTATTCTCTTCCCCGATCTTCAATGCCTCTTCCCCTCATTTACAAAAGTTTTGTTTTCATTTTTACTCTTCCTTCCTTTTTTATTTTTTGCAAAAATCTGTTGTTTAGATGTACATAATAGTAACATATACTGAATTTATAGCTGTAGATGATATATCTTCTTTTTTCCCATCCCCCCCACCCCTTTCACCCTTCTTCCCCTCCTTATATACAAAAGCTTTATTTCCATTGTTTCTTTTTTCTTGTCCCTTCTTTCCTTCCCCCCTCCTCCCTTGTTCCTTTGATATTTGAACATTTTCTTCCCCTTTTTCAGAGTGTTACACATTTTGGTCCTTATTTACACTTTCAGTTTCTCACAGCAGAGAAACAATGTGATATTTAAATATGTATTGTCCAGTTTATTTCACTTAAGAGTATTGTCTCACAGTGCATCCATTTAGCTAGAAATATCTCAAGTGTATCCTTCTTTATGACAGAATAATATTCTACTATTTAAAATATCATGTCTTTTACCCTTTCATCAGTTGATGGGTATTTGGCCTGTTTCCAACAAGGAGCTATTACAGACTATGCTTCTATAAACATGGCTGTGCATGTATTACTATAGTATGTTTCTTGTAATTCTTTTGGGAAGATTGTTCAGTACTTTTCAGTACCTAAAAGTCCTCTTGAATATAAAAATTTAAATTCAATATTTTTGCCTTGTGGACCTCTAATACAGCTACTGTGCAATGTGTAAGAACTTTCTGAAAGGAAACAAAAAGGAAAAACTTGATAACATGGTGTAATACAAATGAAGTGTGATAGTTTTTGCCATCTATACAATTAGTGCAGTAACTTATACATAGTAAATAAAAATTTTTTACTTCATTTCTGAAATATTATAAGGATATGCTAATAAGTAAGCCTATTTTTTTATAGTAAATATGTCAGGAATGAAATTTTATCTATTGTTTGATAATGGTTTTAGTTCAGCATAATTGAATTACCTGATGTTGTTATAAGGCATAAAATAAAAGCACTTATAGTTAATATATTTTCCCCAATTAGATTTACGACAGGATATGTTGACCCTCCAAATGCTGCGCTTAATGGATTTGCTCTGGAAAGAAGCTGGTCTGGACCTTCGGTGAGGTTTCTAGTGAATTTACTTATCTCTTTACTTATGTTGTGTTATATTCGTCCTGCAACAAAATTTCTAAAACCTCTTGTTAATTCTGTCCCTCTGTGTTATTGTCAGTTGTTTTTCTTAATACTATTTAATATAGTATTTTACAGTGTACTTTAAGATACGTTATCTAATTTAAACGTCACCAACTGTAAAACTGTAGTGTTGCCTCGACTCCAAAAAAGGGGCTAGATGTGGACTTTAATAAGAATTGAACATTAGAAAACACATTCCAACCAATTATTTTTTAAAAATTTTTTTGAAAGTTGAAACAGTTGTTTACCATGCATTGTCTTTAGCCTCTTCATATATATAATGTCATG
The DNA here is from genome assembly GCA_004026965.1 of Petromus typicus. Taxonomy (NCBI): domain Eukaryota; kingdom Metazoa; phylum Chordata; class Mammalia; order Rodentia; family Petromuridae; genus Petromus; species Petromus typicus. Next base: position 53,705 of record PVIR01007411.1, on the reverse strand, counting down.
TAAGCTTCACACTTCAGTGAGATTGAGTTATATCTTGTTGACATTAGAGAAAACTAAAGTGATAGAAATTTTAAAGAAAAGTTTACAAAAGTAATAAGTAGCAGAACCAATTCAAATCTAAGACTATCAGTTTAGTAGCAGTCTAGGTAAGAAAACAGTTGTGGTAAGACATGTCTGAGTACCCTTTGTTTATCAAAGTACAATGCTTCCAAAATACTAAACCCTTTTTCCCACTTTTTTTGAAATTTTTTTGAACTTACCATATAGCCTAGCCTGGCCTTGAATTTTTGGAGATTCTCTTCCCTTAGCCTACTGTGTGCTAGGGTAACAGGCATATGCCACCATAACCAGAAAGATTTGCTATTTTAAAAGAAGTAAAAAAGTTTCTCCTTCTAAATCCTTTCAGACTATATTTTCCAGCTCTGTAAAGGTGGAGCAATTTGCTATGGTTTTTTTCCTTTCATGGGATTGTAGATGTGACAAAAATAAGACAAAAAGATAATGCATCTAAAAAGTATGCTGTGATTATCATAGTGACATTTAGGTATTTCCAATAGAACTGTTTAAAAACAATTAGTAGCTGTGAGTAGTTACCGATAGTTGGAGTTCTTTGTTCAACCTCTGAAAAGGAATACTGCATAGTTAAGAGGAATGGATTATTGTAAGAAATTTTTGCTTGAGAACCATAAACCTAACAGAGTCTGTGTTAATGTGTTCTTGTAAATAATTTAAATTTTACTGACAGACTATTACTTACCTTAATTTTAGTGGCTACTTTTGGGCTATAATAGCAAAGTAAGTTTGTAGTGTCCAAAATACGTCCTATATGGCTAATTTCTAGCAAAACTTTATTTTCTTCACTTATATAATGGAAAAACAGCTAGTAAAATGTTCTTACTGACTGAGCTCCCAGGAAAAAGAAGAGGAACTTTAAATTTAGGCTTAGTTTTCTCCCAAAGTTAGTATCATGATACTGCTTGCTGATAGCAGGTTCCATTCATGTGAACAGTCTTACTGAATTGTGAAAGCCTGAGTTAGAGACAGGTCCTGGCTCCTCAGCACGTCAGCCTAAATGAAAACCTCAGCCATGTGCTTCTCTCTTAATTTTGATTTTACCCATTCTAGCCAAAGGTAAAACACAGTTAGTATCAATTGAAGTTCTCTGTGACCTCAGATGAAGGCAGGCAGCCACATGTAAGAGTGCTAGAAATAAACTCTGCAGCTGTCTGGTGGGAAACGTTATGTATATAACAAGAAAAAGGAACTTGTCTGTCTAGTGAGAACTTTGGTGACTTTTTGTCCTTTGACCCCATGTTTTTAAAAAAATGAAGGGCTTTAGTTCTTTTTGAGTTCATTTTCAAACCAATGTCTTTTTCTTAGCAAACCTTTTTTATTGTTTCTATAAATATATGTGCTCTAGTGTTCTATTGTGTTTGTTTTTCTTTTGGCCAGCTACTCAAGTTAAACTGGGTCACAGAGCACACACACTTTTAAGTTGAATCCCAAATCTTTGAGCTCCTTCTATATATTACTGTTTTAATACTTGTTAACAGTGCCATTTTTTCATAAATGAAAATTTGTGTTACACATTTTAACATTGTTCTGTTTCAGAATACTCTTGCATCTTTCTTTTTTAGTTTTTTGAGACAGGGTCTCAGTTTGTAGTTCAAGCTGGTCCTGAACTCAGCCTCCAACTCAGCAACCTCCTGCCTCTGCCTCCTGAGTTCTGGGATTACAGGCGTGAACCTTGATACACGGCACTTGTGGTGTGTGGTGCTGATTGCTAGTGGGCATGAGTCACCACAAGGGCATTGTTGTATGTGGTTATCGGGGTTCGAACATGAACCTTGTGCTTACAAGGCAGGCACCAGAACCACGGAATCCCCGGCTCTCTTGCATCTTTCATATCACATTACAACATTTATAAGTTGTCAATGGCTGAGATGCCTTAACCACCTTTGGTAATACTTGATTTTAGCCAAAAGCTAAGAAGAATCATTTCATAAACAAAGAGTGGTCCTTTACTGAGGCTTTCTATCAAGTGTGATAAATCATCTTCATGTAAATCTGACCTTTGGAAATTTGGCAGTTCTTTGCTTCTTCACCACACCCATGAATACATGTGGAATCAGTTTTGTGATAGTTGTCTTCATGCAGTTTTACATTTGAGTTGCACTAGTGGAATTTACTTCCCTTTTAAGAGATTTATGCAGAAATTAATAAAAGGTATTTAATAATATTAGTATCATTAGTTTTGGAGAGGTAAAGGAAGAATATGAAAGCCATGCAAGAATAAGGTAAAAGATTTTACACTTTCCTTCTTTGGTGGCAGTAGGAAAAAGTGCTATTCAGACTTCACAGTAAGCATAAGGGGCTGCTGCCCTCAGTGTTGCAGAATTTCATTTTTAAATTCTTGATTTGGTGTGAAAGGTAAAACATTGCTGCTTGGATCAGAATATATGATAAAGGAAGGTGCTGAGAGTTTTGTGATGGCCTTTATAAGAAGTATTGTTCAGTGCAAAAGAGCCCTGGCTTACAAGATGAGGGCTGCAAGAGCTTGTCCCCAGCTTGACTTCTGTCAGATTGTCTCTGACAGGGATGTTTTTTCCTTCCCGTTGCGGATGTTCCATCCTCAAGTTTCTAAATGCTTTCATCACTGCCTGCTTTTGCAGAGGAAGTTGTTGGATTTGTGCCTATTCTGGCTACAAGTAGAGTGGAGGAAATTCAGGAAAGTGAGAAAGTGCACTTTAACCTGAAAGTGTTTGCTTTACATGTGTTGTGTCATGATAAAGATAAAGGTGTAAGTAAAAACATTCACACTTCAAAGCTGCCCTTATTGAGGGATAAGTTTCTTAAAGGAGAAGTAAATTAGTTAGTACAGGTGTAAACCAATCCATTGGTGTAACACCAGATTTAATCTGACAAGTATGCTTCCATCTTTATTTTGGTAAGACTATAATTGAATTTTTCATTGGGAGGAATTTTAGAAACTAATTATGTTCTCTTTGATGTAGTTGTTATGTACACTAGCACACTCACCTATTCCTTCCTGCCCCCTCCCACTCAGTCTCCCTCTCTTTCTTCTTCTCTCTCTCATCTTTCATAAACTCCAGGTGTTTTCTGAGTGTTTTCAGGATGACAGACGTCCTTTCCTGGTCTCCAGCACTTGAACTCTGTCTCCTCCTCACCTTGCTTTTGGGCTCTACTTGCGCTTCCCCCAGCCATCCTGTCCTTCCTCCCCTTAGAGGTCTTGCTTGACTCCTGCTGTGTTTTCCTGTCACTTCCTCCTCATACAGAGGTTACATTCCCATTCATTGTATGTTTGTGCTTTGGAAGCGTGGTGAGATCAGGGTCTGCTCATTTGCTTCACTGTTTGACAAAATGTATGACACATTGTTGGACCCTGCTATTTCTTTCTTTTTTTTTTTTAGGTTTTTTGAGACAGGGTCTCGCTTTTGTGGTTCAGGCTGGCCCTGAGCTCAGCCTCAAACTCACATCACAATCCTCCTGCCTCTGCCTCCAGAGTGCTGGGATTACAGGCGTGAGCCACCACGCCCAGCACTGTGGTATGTGGTACTGGTTGCTGCTGGGTGTGGGTCTCCACACCCAGTATTGTTATGTGGTTACCGGGGAATCGAACCCGGGCCCTTGCGCTTGCAAGACAG
>PVIR01007411.1:0-49940 GCA_004026965.1 Petromus typicus | reverse complement strand
AAGTTCTGCCCATTATATTTTCTGTAGTTACTGATTTTTATTTGAATCTTTTGTTTTTCAAGCTACTGAACTGTAATAAAGTTTTAGAAACTTGGAGAAAACATTTACAACCAAAATGAGAAAAAGCATTAGTAAATAAAGAGGTCATATAATTCACTAAAGAAAATGTTAAAAATCCTAATAAGTCAAACAGTGTAAATAGTCAGTTCACCAAAGAAATTCTTAAAATGGGCAAAAGAGATCTGAAAAGATTTTTTATCTTTACTAGGAATCATGTAAGTGCCAAACAAAGCAAAATGCTGCTTAGCTTAGTAAAAATTACTTAAATTGATAATTAAAATCTTTACAGTATTATGTTGATAGCCACTTAATGGCTAGTCAGTGAAAATGTAGAGTCTCATCTGTGACAAACTACCAGCTTTTCTGTATTTAGTCACCTTTTCAGTTAAAGTTGGTTTATCTTCAGGTAGTTTATAATCCTCCACTAGGAGGTCATATTTCAGTCTGGAAAAAAGAAATCAGCATGTGGGGGCAGGGGTTTAGCTCAGTGGTTCTAGCACGTGCCTTGCAAGCACAAGGTCCTGGGATTGATCCCTGGTAACCACATACAACAGTGCTGGGTGTGGTGACTTAGCCCACCAGCAATCAGAACCACATACCACAGTTCTGGGCATGGTAGCTCAATCCTGTAATCCCAGTACTTGAGGGAGAGGCAGGAGGATCGCTGAGTTGGAAACTGAGTTTAGGACCAGCCTGAACTACAAAGTGAGACCCTGTCTCAAAAAACTTTAAAAAAAGAAAAGAAATCAGCATGCAAACCTGCTAATATCACATTAATATCACATTATTCAATCATTGTAAACCATGCAGCAGTTCTTCATCTACTTCAGCCTCCCTTAACCCTTTTTGTTTATGTAAGAAGCAGTTTATTACATAGTTACTATGGAGACTGTTTAATTTAAAAGATGATTCTAACTGGGTGTGGTGATGCACACCAGTAACCCTAGCACTCAGGTACAGCCTAGTAATTGAACAATGTAGAGTCTGTCAAAAAAAAAAAATGGGACTAGAGATGTAGCTCAGTGCAAAAAGTAAAGGCCTTAGTTCAAGCCTGGGGTGGGGTAGGGGGAAAGGTGAAAGACATACAGACCCAATTTTACGTTTTGGATCTTCACTTGGTTTAATATATGACTTTGGCAGATTACCTACATTCCTCATTTGTAAAATTGTGAACTTACATTATAGGGATTTTGTTATTTTATATTGTTTAGTGATTCAAAATTGTCCCTTTTTGTCCTGGGCACATTCTCAGGCACTGGAGATACAGTAGTGAATAAAGCATGCCTGATAAATTTTCATCTAAAAGGGAAAATTAAAAAAAAATAAAATTCACAAAATGCTGGATTATATTGAGGTGTACATATAGGAAAGTAAAGCACAGAAGGGATAGTGAGTATCACAATGGAGATAATACTGTCTTTTTTTTTTTTCTTACTTCTCGAGACAGGGTCTCACTTTGTAGTTCAGGCTGGCCCTCAGCTCACTATGTAGCGCAGGTGATCATAGAACTCACAGTAATCTTCCTGCCTCTGCCTCCTCAGTACTGGGATTACAGATTTGAGTCACCACACCCGGCACTGTGGTATGTGGTACTGATTGCCAGTGACAGTGAGTCTCCACACCCAGTACTGTATGTGGTTATTGGGTATCAAACCCAGGACCTTGTGCTTGCAAGGCAGGCACTGGAACCACTGAGCTAAATCCCCGGCCTGGGATAATAATACTGTCTTAAGTAAGATGCAAGATGTTCTTGCTGAGTTACTGACATTTCACCAAAGACTTCAAAGAGAAAAGGAGATAATCCATGTAGATGTCTTATAAAAAAATATTCTAAACAGACAAAACAACACATGTAAATAAATGATAAAGTATTGTGTTTTTGTGTTTGTGGAACAGCAAGGAGGCTAGTGTGCTAGAACCAAAATTAGCAATGAGAAGAATAGAAAAGGTGAAAGGGAACCAGACTGAAGAAGGCCCTGTGAGCCGGGGATATAGCTCAGTGGTTCCAGCGCCTGTCTTGCAAGCGCAAGGACCCGGGTTTGATCCTCCTCAGTAACCACATACAATACTGGGCATGGAGACTCACCCCAGCAGCAACCAGTACCACATACCACAGTGCCGGGCATGGTGGCTCACACCTGTAATCCCAGCACTCAGGAGGCAGAGGCAGGAGGATTGCTGTGATGTGAGTTTGAAGCTGAGCTCAGGGCCAGCCTGAACCACAAAGCTAGACCCTGTCTCAAAAAAAAAAAAAAACCTTTAAAAAAAGAAGGCCCTGTGAACACTACAAGCATATTGACTTTCACTTTAAGCTGGGAAGCTATTGCATAAATTTTGATTAAGGGTAGTTTATAAATAGATGGTGAAAATATTGCATAAAGAATAGACTATGAGAGCGAGGGATTTAGCTCAGTGGTTCCAACGCCTGCCTGCCTTGCAAGTTCAAGGGCCCAGGTTTGATCCTTGGTAACCACATATAATAATGCTGGGCAGGGAGACTCACACAAGCAATCAGAACCACATTCCACAGTGCCAGGTATGGTGGCTCATGGCTGTAATCCCAGCACTTGGGAGGCAGAGGCAGGAGGATTGCTGTGAGTTCAAGGCTCTCCTGGGTTACATAGCTCAGGGCCAGCCTGAACTATAAAACAAGACTTACCTAAAAAAAAAAGACTATGAGGCAGACCGATTTAGAAACTGTTGAATTACTCAGGTAAAAGGTTATTGATAACTTGGACTAGAGTGTTGGCTGAGGACAGGTGGGAATGAATAAGTATTTAAACTCTGTATACATTTGTAGAGCTGATAGAGAAAAGTGAGATAGGAGGTAAAGTTGACTTTAAGGTGTTGGAGCTTGTAAGGAAAATATGACTTGTTATGCCCATTATTTTTCCTTTCAGGATGCTGCCATATGGCTGTTTAGCAACAGGTGATCGCTCTGGCCTCATTGAAGTTGTGAGCACCTCAGAGACAATTGCTGACATTCAGCTGAACAGTAGCAATGTGGCTGCTGCAGCGGCCTTCAATAAAGATGCCCTTCTGAACTGGCTTAAAGAATACAATTCTGGGTTAGTTTATTCTGTTTAATTATCCTTTTTCTATACAAAGAGGCAGATAAATAACTGTTCTTGGCAGAGAAATCATCAGTGCCATAGAATAAATACTAATTTTATTTATTGCTTCATTTCTGATTAAAACAAAGTAACATATATGCCTTCCTAAAATCTTATGGTTAGTTAACAGTGAATTTCTTCTTTATCTAGAGCAGATTTTAGCGGCCCTGCAATAAAATTACAGTACAATGTAAGAATTTAAGTATTTTAAAATAACATAATAATGATTTTAAGTGCATTAACTTCTGTAATTATGTGAATATATAAACTTAAATCTTAAATAAATTTGGGGCCGGGGAGTTAGCTCAGTGGTTCCGGCGCCTGTCTTGCAAGCGCAAGGGCCCGAGTTCGATTCCCCTGTAACCACATAACAATACTGGGTGTGGAGACTCACACCCAGCAGCAACCAGTACCACATACCACAGTGCCAGGCGTGGTGGTTCACGCCTGTAATCCCAGCACTCGGGAGGCAGAGGCAGGAGGATTGTGATGTGAGTTTGAGGCTGAGCTCAGGGCCAGCCTGAACCACAAAGCGAGACTCTGTCTCAAAAAAACCTAAAAAAAAAAAAAAAGAAAAATCTTAAATAAATTAATTTTATGATAGAAATAAGTGAGTTTTAGAGTACTATTTCTGTACCCTAAAAAACACAGTTCTTAGAATTCTATTGTGGTTATGGTTCTGGACAACTGCTAGTATACAGAAAATAAAGAAATTTCACAGTACTGTTGTGGGAACAATCCAGAAAAGTGTGGATGCTTCTTACTGTTGTGCATGTGAACCCAAAACCATCACCATTGAAACGTGAGTTGTAAGACATAGAAATTTGGCTCAGGCCCTTTTATCTAATGTTTTAAAGTTAACCTGACTCCCCTCCTTTGACCAACTCAGTGTATTTGTCACTATGGGTTTAATAGTTTGGTTTTGTAAGTTCTCATAATTAAAAAGAATAGAAGTGCTCTGGGTCTTATCTCACATAGTTAGAGGCTGAACATCACTGTTGGTTCTTATTTTCCTCATTTCAGGGATGACCTAGACCGAGCCATTGAAGAGTTTACCCTATCCTGTGCTGGCTACTGTGTAGCTTCTTATGTCCTGGGGATTGGTGACAGGCATAGTGACAACATAATGGTGAAAAAAACTGGCCAAGTGAGTGATACTAATCTCTGACAAGGATTTCAGTCTGTGAACCATGCCTTTGTCTTTGCCTCAGTTTCCCATAGACCCTTATTTTATATACTGTCAGCTTCTCTTTGTCATTGTTTGTTTTAAAAATGATAAGCACAGGGGCTGGGGAGTTAGCTCAGTGGTTCCGGTACCTGTCTTGCAAGCGCAAGGACCTGGGTTCGATCCCCGGTAACCACATACAATACTGGGCATGGAGACTCACGCCCAGCAGCAACCAGTACCACATACCATAGTGCCGGGCATGGTGGCTCACGCCTGTAATCCCAGCACTCGGGAGACAGAGGCAGGAGAATTGCTGTGATGTGAGTTTGAGGCTGAGCTCAGGGCCAGCCTGAACCACAAAGCGAGACCCTGTCTCAAAAAAAACAAAAAAAAACCCACCTAAAATTAAATAAATAAATAAATAAATAAAAGGTAAGCATTCTGCTCCTGCCTTGAAAGTGCAAGGCCCTGAGTTCAGTCCTGGGTGGCACTCCCCCCCCCCCAAAAAAAAAAAAAAAAACGATTATTGGGATTATTTAAAACTGTCTTTCAGGATAAGAAATTATGTTTGGGATATATGTAAAAGCAAATGATATGCTACCCATATTGGCTTTTTGGGGTCAGAGGGTTTCCAGTGTAGATCAGGCTGGCCTTGAACTCACTATGTACCTGAGGCTCCCTGGAACTTGTGATCCTCCTGCCTCAGCCTCCTGAGTGCTAGGGTTGCAGGCGTGAGCCACTACACCCCACAAAATACATTGACTTTAAAGAATATAAACAGTACCAAAAAACTTGGGATGAATCATACTTCGGTCATTTTCTTATTTACAACATCAATAAGGAGAAAAGTAATGTAATACTGTACCTTTGTGAAGTTACTGAAGATAAAACAATGTTCACATGAATTTCAGAGTAATATATCTTGTTTTAAAATTTTGATATCATAAAAAAAAAATAAGTTTAGCCACCCTTTAGAATTCTTCATGCTAGAAACATACCAAAATGGAAATTTCTGAGTATCTTTGTGAGACTTGGCTTCCATGGAACACAGAGCTTTGTAATGCCTGGGAGCTGTGGATAGTTCCACTTTATACCTTGGGAGTTTGAACCTTTTGTCCATATTTAAAAGAGATCTTCTGATTCTGCTTAATCAGAGTAAATGTTTTAGTTTAAATTTTTCAATTATATCCTTCTATGGTAATAATAAGGAATAAGAGGTTAAAAAAAAAAGAGGTAACACATAAACCCAAGAAGTCGAAAATGATAGTAAAAGAAGCTATGGAAGATGAGATACATCAGTAGATTTGGAAATAACCGAAGGTGAAAGGAGAAGTGGCAGTAACTGAGAAATGTTAATAGCTGTGTCAGTGTGAGAAAAACTATGGCATCAAAGGCACTCAGTACTGCTTGAGGGCCCAGATGTGAAACAGGTTAAAGGTGGGATTGATTGGCAGTTTATTTATGGATTAGTTATTGCTGAAGTCCTCTCCCTTACCCTAAGAATGACATAAAGATTATTCTGTCGAAATTCATTTTTCTAACTCAAGGACACTGGGTTGTACAGAGGCTAAGAAAAAGATGCTATATGAACAATGGGGGTGAAGTAAACGTTGCCACAGTAAGTAGTATAGTCTGTAGTCACTTCCACTTGATCAAGATCAATGGCAAGCAAGTATACATCCCATTCTCAGAGGAGATAGCTGATTGGTTCCTTAGGAAATACCATACAGTTAAAATCTCTCCCCAGGCATTTGCCAGGAAGTTCACCAGTCAACAAACACACACACATGTATGCAGAATTGTCATTTTGCTTTCTAGTGACTGATTCTTTATGAGTGGTTAGCAAAGAGTTAGCAGATACCTTTCTGATTGACAACTAGAAATTGGTTTGGGGTGGGGGAGTGTTTGTTTTTGGTTTTTTGTTTTGTTTTATTTTTTTGAGACAGGGTCTAGCTTTTGTAGTTCAGGCTGACTCTGAGCCCACCATGTAGCCCAGGTGCACCTGGATCTCACAGCAGTCCTCCTGTCTCTGCCTCCCAAGTGCTAGGATGATAGGCGTTAGCCACCATGCTTGGCACTGTGGTATGTAGTTACTGGAGATCGAACTTGGGACCTTGCACTTGTAAGGCAGAAGCCAGAACTACTGAGCTAAATCCCTAGCCCTAGAAATTGTGTTTTTTTAATCATGTACCACATATTGTTTTGAATATGTGTATATTGTAGAATGGCTAACTCAAGCTAATTATAAATATTGCACACATTTTTATGGTGAAAACACTTATTCTCTTACAAATTTCACAATTACATTATTAGTAACTATAGTTACCATGTTATATTATAGCTGTCTTAAACTTATTCTTGGGAAATGAAATTTTGTATCCTTGCACCAACACCTCCCCATCTCAAGTTCCTGGTAACTATCATCCTGCTCTAACAGACTTGTGCCACCATCTTTTTCCAGAGTTAGGGAGTAATCCTATGACCTTTCACATGATCACTGTGTGCTTTGCCACTGAGCTATACCTCTAGCCTCCCAGACTCGCAGACATCTGAGGAAAGATAAAGATAAAGTCCACTCTCTTCAAAGTGTAAGGAAAAGGACCTAGTGCAAGAAATGTAACTGCAGAAGATGGTGTTAAAAATTAAAATTGAGAAAGAAGAAAGAAGACATTATATCTATGAAGTAGAGATAGATTGTTATGATTTGTTTATTCATTTGGAGAGGAGGTCCTAGAAATAGGAACAAATAGAGCTAGGGATTTAGCTCTATGGTTCTGGCCCCTCCTTGTAAGAGCAAGATGGCAAGTTCAATCCCTGGTACCAAAAAGAAGAAGAAGAAGAAAAGAAAAAAATAAATAGGAACAAACAAAAAATTAAAAGTATTACAAACATCTTGTGACAGTCACAAGTGTAAGTCCATTTCATATGTAAGTGTCTCTGATCCTGATGATAACCTTAATAGCAGAGTGGTAGTAGTATCACCATTTTATGGGTAAGAAATTAAGGTAGCAGAAAATAGCATTTTAAGATTTACATCCTGGCAATTTGACTCAAACCACTATGCCTTAATTCTCTCTCACACATCATATATATATATATATATATACACACACACATATGAAAATAAAAAACAATATAGAAATGATAGGATTTAGTCCAGGGTAGTACATTATCAGATCTAATAAGATCTCAAAAGTAACAGAAAAAGAGAAGAAATTTGCTGATAATAAAACATTTTTCAGAGTTGATGTTCATCAACATTCAAAGGAGCACAAATATTTGCTTATACTAGATGAAAAAGGTCTTTACAAAACCCTTCACTCTTGCAGTGCATCAGACATAAGCAGGTTGGAATCCTTCCCAGAGACTCAGCAATCCATCTGCCAGAGAATTGGTAACTTGGATTCTCAAGGGCCACACTGGGAACTTAAAGACAGTGAAATTTAGACCTCATAATTTTGACCAGAAAGGATTTTTAACCTTGAATTCTATCATCAGTTTATCATTCTATCATATTTAACTAATATGAAGATGGAATACACATTTTAAAATATATAACATCCCCAAAGCTTTATGTCTCTTTTTCTTTTTTTTTTTTCCCCTTTTGAGACAGTGACTGGATAAGAGGTACAGGCTGGCTTCAAATCTCAGTTTTGTTGGCTCCTTCAGCCTCCGAAGGAGCTAGGATTAGAGGCTTGTACCACTGTGGCTGGCTTTCTGCTCTGTTCCTTTTTTCAGGAGGTACTGGAATAAGGACATCCACCAAAACAAAAGTCTCTCAGAGGCTGTTTGTCAGTGTACAAATGTTTTAGCTGTGAGTAATGGGTGAGTAGGGTAGAGCAATACTGACATCTAGTGATTAGACGGCAGGGATGCTAACCACGGTACAGTATATTTTAAAAATCCCATAACAAAGAATTATACAGCCTACAATGTCAGTCATGACAGTATTAAGAAACTCTCACATATACCCAAAGAGAATATGATGTGGTACTTAGGGAACAGGAGCTTCAAATGAGGAAAGAGTGAATAGAAAAAAGCCCAGGATGATAACTATGCCTTTTAGGTTTTTGTGGTGTTTTGAGACAGGGTCTCACTTTGGGGTTCAGGCTGGCTCTGAGCTCAGCCTCAAACTCACATCACAGCAGTCCTCCTGCCTCTGCCTCCCAAGTGCTGGAATTACAGGCGTGAGCCACCACACCCGGCACTGTGGTATGTGGTACTGGTTGCTGCTGGGCGTGAGTCTCCACACCCAGTATTGTATGTGGTTACTGAAGAGGATCAACCCGGGTCCTTGAGCTTGCAAGACAGGCGCCGGAACCACTGAGCTAAATCCCCAGCCTAATGCCATATCCTTTTTATACCCTGTGGAAATTAATTTCAAAATGATTTTTGAATTCTTAAGGAGAGTTTTGTGGAGAATTAACGACAGGGTCATAAGCCCTGAATAAAACAAACCAAAACAGGTTTTATATGAAAAAAATGAGCCAAAACCAAAATGAAATGTAGTCACATCACTACCACTTGGAATAACTTTGAAGTGCATTTACATACTCTAAGCAATATCAACACTGAATACTGTTTTAATCAGATTTTGACAGTGTGTTACATTATGCAGTATTATGTTAACACAAAAGAACTACATCTTTTTTCGTAGTAATATAAATTAGCAAGTAAAAGTAAATATAACATACATACAACAATGAGGGTAATACTGGGCAGTTTAGTGCCTTGCAATAATTATATAGTTTCATCTTGAAAACTTTGGTGAAGTCATCATAGTACCTTCCTGTTCATTCTCCATCCTACAAGTGATATTTAAGAACATGACACTAAGGAAGTGTACAAGTACAAGAATAAGTCAGAGTTACCTCTAAGTAGTATCACTCAAGGGAATTAGTAAGACAAGGTATGAACTCTTTTGTTGTTATGTTTTATACAATTACTTGACTTTTAAAAAAATCAGATATGTCTATTATTTGTATGTAGTTTTCCTTATAAAGATTCTACTAACAAGTACTTCCAGGACTGTACTTCCAGCAGTCTGGGAGGCTAAGGCAGGAGGATTACAAGTTCAAACTTACCCTGTATAATTCAGCTTAGCAACTTAGCAAGATCCTACGAATGAATGAGCGAATGAACAAGCTCAGTATAAAGGCCCTTTGTTCAATCTCCAACAAAGGGCAGGGAAATTTCTCCTTTCTTATTGGGTTATTCCCAATGTTAAAATTATTCTTGAGAATAAAACACCTTGAGAGTATTAGAAATATTTCCTAAGTGGCTGAGGGGCTATGAATAGATGGGAGTGGGTGTAATATGTGGAAATCTAGGCCTGCAGAGATCTCGCCCTTCTCTTTGGACCACCAGAAAAATTAAGAAAGTTAAATCTCATTTTTGTTCCAGCTCTTCCACATTGACTTTGGCCATATTCTTGGAAACTTCAAATCTAAATTCGGCATTAAAAGAGAACGAGTGCCTTTTATTCTTACGTATGATTTCATTCATGTCATTCAACAAGGAAAAACAGGAAACACAGAGAAGTTTGGCAGGTGAGTATCACCCTCAAGTCAAAGTTTAACCTGCCTTAACATTTTCTCATCTGACCAGCTGTACTGGTATTGCCTAACAGTTGGGTTGAATCTGGGAGATACACAGTCTTAAAACAGAGACTTTGTCGGAAGTATGCCTGTCTCACCCTTGTGCCTACCGGCTGAGAGACATTCAAGAAAGAGAATCAGAAAATGCTAGGAGTATGAATCTAGGTTCAGACTTTATTCCTCCCTACTTGTATATTCCAAAACATACTACTTGTCTTTTTGCCTTTGTTTCTGTATTTCAAAATATGGACAAGAACAGTGTAAGAGCTATTGTGGTAAGTAGGGATATTTGCCAAGTAGTCGAAATATATGCTTAACAAATGATTGTTTATTGTAGTCATGTGTAGTTCTGCCTGGGATTCTGCAAAATAAACCTCTCTAAGTCCTGGTTTTTGCTTGTTGGCAGGACAAAGAGCATAAGAGTAGGTAGTCTTTTTGTATTGTCCTTAGGAGGGAGCACAGACACAGGTCAGTAAGGAGCAGCAGTGTAGAAGCATTGATGGACCCTGGGGACGGGGGAGTCAGACTCCAGATCCAGAAGTCTTCATGGATTATCTTCATGGATTATAAATAACACTTGTTCAGTCATCAGTTGTCTTATCTCATGGAAAATAAAAGGCCTAGATTGTTACATTGCTTTTATCATAGAATTACAGTTTAATTTTGTTTTTGAAAAGGATATATGGATAAGTCTTGAGAACCTAATTATAAAAATTTATGGGCCGGGGAGTTAGCTCAGTGGTTCCGGCGCCTGTCTTGCAGGCGCAAGGGCCTGGGTTCGATTCCCCGGTAACCACATAACAATACTGGGTGTGGAGACCCACAACCAGCAGCAACCAGTACCACATACCACAGTGCCGGGCGTGGTGACTCACGCCTGTAATCCCAGCACTCGGGAGGCAGAGGCAGGAGGATTGTGATGTGAGTTTGAGGCTGAGCTCAGGGCCAGCCTGAACCACAAAAGCGAGACCCTGTCTCAAAAAACCTAAAAAAAAAAAAAAAAAAATTTAATTTGGACAGTTTTCATAGGAGTAAAAAATCAGAAATGAACCTTTAGTTTAGCAGCAATATTTCAATTCTAACAAAGGTCTAAATGTGTTTTCTTATTTTATGAAATGTGGTATCTTCGGTCAAACACTGCCCGTGTGGTTTGCCACATCAATGAAAGGTTCCGCCAGTGTTGTGAAGATGCATATCTGATTTTACGAAGGCATGGGAATCTCTTCATCACTCTCTTTGCATTGATGCTGACTGCAGGCCTTCCTGAGCTCACGTCAGTCAAGGATATTCAGTATCTTAAGGTACAACCCCTTTTCCTTACATCTTGAACTTTGTGGACATAGAACTAAATTAGAGCTGCCAATTTCTTTCAAATGACTGAAAATAGTGAAATAAAGTAATTTTTTCTGAGATAGTTTTTACTCAAGAGGAAAAGTATCTGAGAAGTTCATATGAAGAAGCAGCACTTGGCTGGATATGATAGTACACACCTGTAATCCCAGCACTCTGTGAGTCTGAGGCAGGAGATCTCAAGTACAAGTCCTCTGGGCAACTCAGGGACTCAGCAAGACTCCATATCAAAATTTAATAAATGGGATGGAGGACGTAGCTCAGTGCTAAGGCTTTGGATTTAATCTCCTGTACTGCCAAAAGAAGGAAGGAAGGGCTAGAAGAAGAGAGGAGAAGGGAAATGGAAAAGGAAAGCTGACAATGAAAATGATTTCCCCCTCAGTAGAAGGAACACAAAGAAGAGTCATACTGGGTAGTGTAGTTGGTAGTAGGACTCTCTTGCTTTAGGGAAGACTGATGCAGAAGCACTCAAACCGTTTCAGCCTTACCCCACTATACACACACTGGAAGATCAGGTTGTAGCAACAAGTTGAAACTTTGCCTTTCAGCAGCCTGCCTTTTACTTATTTGCCAGGGTAATCGTGGGCAGTTGAGTGCCTTGCGATAATTATATAATTTCATTTTGAAAACTTTGGTGAAGTCATCATACTACCTTCCTGTTCATTCTCCATCCTACAAGTGATGTTTAAGAACATGAGACACTCTGCCCAGTAAGAGGAATACATGCCCAGGCCAGCCTCTTCTTTTTTTTTTTTTTTGAGACAGTAGTCTCACTTTGTAGTTCAGGCTGACCCTGAACTCACTATGTAGCCCAGGCTGGCATCAGACTCTCGGCAACCCTCCTGCCTCTACCTCCCGAGTGCTGGGATTATGGGTGTGAGTCACCATGTCTGGCTCAGCCTTTGATTTAGATGTTTGCACATCTCTGCTTGGGATATATAAAACCTCTTTTTTTTCCCCCTTTCATTTTTAGGACTCTCTTGCTTTAGGGAAGACCGATGAAGAAGCACTCAAACAATTTAAGCAAAAGTTTGATGAGGCTCTCAGGGAAAGCTGGACTACTAAAGTAAACTGGATGGCCCACACAGTCCGGAAAGACTATAGATCTTAACACAGCCATTGCTCCTAATATATTGTCTAGTTTCGTTTCATTTTCATTTTGCACTTGCACTAAACTGAACATGACCCTGCCAGAGATGTTATAAAGGGAATGAAATCCTGGAACTCAGTTAAATTAAGAACAAGGCATCCCACAGAACCTAATCTGAACAATCCCCGATGAGCACTCTGCCATTTTAATGCTTCCAAGACCTATCATGAATCCTGTCAATATTTTGGATGATCATTTCCTGCTGACTTTGCACGCCAAGGAATGTTACTAGGGATTGTCTGAAGTCTTACTCTTTTATAAGTGTTTGGTACTTTGCCCGAAAGTTGTAAATACTTCTTTTCAGTGTTGTGACCAAGTGTTAACCACTCTGCTAGGAACTTAACCACACTTGGGGGCTGGGGGATCATCTTACTTCTGAAATGAGGCTTCCAAGAAAGGTATCATTCTTATTACCTTTTTAAATTGTGTAAACTACAAATTATGGTATAATTTCAATTTATGATTAGTTTTCATAAGAAATCTTTTAAACCTGTGGAAACTCATTAATTCTTTTGTTAATATTTATTTACCGTGATAACATCATTCCAACCAGACTTGCTGAAAATCTACTGTTGAGGCAAATATAATATATATATATATATTTATATATATATATATGCTGCATATATATTTATAAAATTTCTAGTGGGAGTTCTATATACAAATGATGTTTCTTTGGTATTTTTCATCCTGTGTTTTAAAGTTTTACAAAAAGCAGAGCTTTTTCCTAAGTTACTTATTAGTTAGTTAACTGAGATCCAGTTCTTCCATCTGCCTCAGTAATGAGGCACATATTAATAACAGTTTTTACATGATATCTATGAAAGAGTTCACTTCATAGAGAATAATACTTGAGCAAATGTATCCAAGAAAACAAGCAAATAAAAAGGAATCTATTTATGGAATAAAATCCAGATTTAAAATTCAGTATTTTAGTAAAATGCCAGCTGTTCTTACTGTATTTATTAAAACATAATAATGTGAGTTTTCAAGGATATTAGTTCAAATTGAAATGGTTTCACGCCATATGGAAATCTTTAATTTATTTGTTGAGGTACCGTGTATTTAGGGTGCTAGGTTGAAAATGTTAATATGTGCAATAGGAACTACTGGTTTGAATGTGTAAATGGATGCTCTGAGTACTGGCAACATCCAGCAAAACTACTGCTTATTCTCCAAAGAATATTGGGAGCTCTCAATCCTCAATGACATGGGAAAGACAACGGAGTACTTGCCCTGTGACTGAGTTTTCTGTAGGAATTTTATTAAAGATTGTTTAATTTTGTTGTCCTTCTTAATGTTCTCAGCCAAATAAATGGGTGAGCTGGTTTTGGCTATTCTTGGGGTGTGTGAGTCTCTTCTTTGTAATCAGCACAGGCCTATGGAACTTGCCACAAAGACCTCAAGAAATGACCAAGAAGCCGGGCATTTTGGCATAGCTGCAGTCCCAATACTTGGAAGGCTGAGGCAGGTCAGGACCAACCTGGGCTACATAGTGAATTCAGGACTAGCCTGAAAAATAAGAGTGGGACCTTGTGTCAAAAAAACCAGAAACAGGGCCGGGGATATAGCTCAGTGGTTCCAGTGCCTGTCTTGCAGGCCCAAGGGCCCAAGTTCGGTCCCCAGTAACCACATAACAATACTGGGCATGGAGACTCACCCCAGCAGCAATCAAAACCACATACCACAGTGCCGGGCGTGGTGGCTCACACCTATAATCCCAGCACTCAGGAGGCAGAGGAAGGAGGATTGCTGTGATTTGAGTTTGAGGCTGAGCTCAGGGCCAGCCTGAACTACAAAGCGAGACCCTGTCTCAAAAAACAAACAAACAAACAAACAAAAACCAGAAACAAATAAAGAAAGAAATGTTTAAGTTAGTAGATAATTTAAGAAGCCAGCTAGAGTGGGCAAGCTGAGACTCAGGGCCTCAACTTCTCTCTTTGCTTCCTAAGCCTACCAGGTACGGTGTAGGAGTCTGTTTGACTTGGTAAGAATCTGAGGCAGATGTGTCCCTGTCAGGTTTTCTAAGACTTGCAGAGGTGCTCTGAGGCCTGAGAGGATGCCCCATCGACTAGTTACTTCATCCCTAAGCCACGGTCAGGCTGTAGCCACTTTGGAGCTGTCTTCCACTGGCCAGATTCTTACAGTAAGACAATTTCTTAAACATAATTCAGATGACCTATGGACTTGCCTCTAAATTTCGTATTCACTGGACTTGTCCAATCTTAATAAGAGTTCCAGAAACAAGGCTGTAGAGACATGCTTTTTCAGGGATGTTTATCCGGTGTACCCAGCTTCTATATGCCAGGCCACAGGTCAGTAGTTTGAAGAATGTTGAGCATTTCCGGGAAGAGGTGAAGGCCACTCTTTTCTAGCATCTCCTTAGCCTCAAAATGGTCTTGATAGATAAATCTCAGTTGAATATGAATGCTTTCAAGAGCAAGAAAAGGAAATGAAACTTCATGAGTGTCCCCAGCAGTGCTGGGGCTGAACCCAGGATGACCCTTGACCTCCTCCCCTCAAGATAGCCAGGCTGGGCCGGGGATTTAGCTCAGTGGTTCCGGTGCCTGTCTTGCAAGCGCAAGGACCTGGGTTCGATCCCCTGGTAACCACACAACAATACTGGGCGTGGAGACTCACCCCAGCAGCAACCAGTACCACACACCACAGTGCTGGGCGTGGTGGCTCACGCCTGTAATCCCAGTACTCAGGAGGGAGAGGCAGGAGGATTGCTGTGACGTGAGTTGGAGGCTGAGTTCAGGGCCAGCCTGAACCACAAAGCGAGACCCTGTCTTACAAAAAAAAAAAAAAGATAGCCAGGCTGGTATGACTCAGCTGCTAAACACCTAGAGGAACTGCCTACGTACTTGAATTACATGTCTGCCTAAGAAGGAAGGTAGAAGGCAGATGAATGAAGAGCCACCACCCAGGATGAATTAGGATTATAGGATGTAGAAATGTTTTCTTGTAAAAGAACTAGTTACCCACTGCTTTAACACTGATCATGGACTAACCATGTGGATTTTACCCTAAAATACTTCCTCTCTGTGTTTTATTCCTCTCCCACATTCCTCCAGAATGTTTTAGAAACTGTACAATTCCATACTTGAGATCAGACTTTATGTGGAGAGACAAGATGACTTTGTTGAATAATTTTTGAATAACTCTTCCTGTGTACAGGTAGACCCTGGACTTACAGGGCCAATAGTTGCCATCCACCTCTTCCTTTTGTGATCCTTGAATAAGGAATTTATTGTAATTTCTATGGTTCTGAGCTTATTGCTTTATAAAATGGGATTTATGATACCTGCTTCACTCACTCTGGGATAGGGAGAGTAGTATAAAACTGGATAGAAATATGCTGAAGCCCGGCTGGTGGTGCGTGATTCCTACATATGTATGAATTACCAAAACTGAACTAAATTTAAAAACCCTGACTAATCCAATAAAATGCAGTTAAATTTAAGCAGTAATAAGCTTATCAAAAGAAATCAAGTCAGATGGATTCATTGCTGAATTCCTCAAGAACTTTGGTGAAGACCTAGTGCCAGTACTCCTTAAACTTTAATTGAAAGGGAAGGAATACTGCCAAAGTCATTCCTGGAAGTTAGCATTACTATGATTTAAACAAGGATCCAACTAGAAAACAGATCTTTAGGCCAATCTCGAATGGACACAGATGCAGAGATCTTCAGTAAGATACTGACAGCAAGTTGCCGAGGCCCAGAGGAGAATCAAGGCCTGATTTGCTGTGTCTGCGAGTCCAAAGGAGAAAGGCTGCACTCGGGGTGATTGCATATTGCAGGTCCCTGCTGAGGTGAAGTTACTTACCAGGGAATGTACTGAGTATTGGAAGCCAGATGAATCTTGTGTTACTTTGACTACTTGTGCCCCTGTTTGGCTGAATAAAAGCAAAGTGAGCCAAAGGCTTGGATTTTTCTACCTACTACAGGTGTGAGTCTTCTCATACCTACTAGAGGTATGAGTCCCCTTGCCGCCTGCTTGTAAAGTTGACTCTGTGTCTCTGTATTTCATCTTTATTTGCCTCCAGGTCAGCAAAAACAAAACGGGGAGTAGCTGGCCAGTTGGTCTGCTACAGGTGACATGGGTTTGCCTATAGTAAACCACTAAAAAATGACCATGGCCTAGTAGGCTTTATCTCAGGGATGCAAGAATGGTTCAACAATTGCAAATCAATATAGGAAATTCATCATATAAACAGAAGCAAGGACAAAACACATAATCATCTCAACAGGCAGAAAAAGTCCTTGAAAACATGTAACATTCATGATTTTTTAAAAACTGGATAAAATAGGTGCAGAAGGATATCTCATAAAAGCCATTTTAAGATCAACCTATGCTGATATACTAAATAAGGAAAGACTGACAGCTTTCCCTTTATAATGAGCAAGACAAGAATGTCTATTTGACCACTCCTGTTCAATTTAGTACTTGAAATAGCCATAACAAGAGAAATAAAAGGGTTATGTGAATTGAAAAGGTCAGATTATCATTATTTGCAGATGACATGATCTACATAGAAACCTCCAAAAAGTTCCACTGAATGACTCCTGGAGTTAATCAAATTCAGCAATTTAGCAGGATACAAACAACACACAGAAATCACTAGCAATGAGAAATGAGTGAAACACCAATGAGAAATGAGTAAAACAATAGCATTCACAGTAGCTTCAACAAAAACGAAATATCTAGGAATCACCCTAGCCATTGAAGTGAAAGACCACTATATTGAAAAGTATAGTACTCTGAAAAAAGCAAATCAAAATGTTCATCAGAACATGGAAAGATAGCCCTTATTCCTGAAAAGGCAGGACTAATATATCAAAATGGCCATACTTCCCAAACTAATAAATTTAATGCAATCTTAAAATACCAACATTATTCCTCATAGAACTAGAAAAAAAGTCTTAAAATGCATATGGAACTAGAAGACTGATGCAGGAGGCATCATGACCCTGGATTTCAAGTTTTATTACTAAGCTACAGTGATTAAAAATAAAAGCCGGGGCCCAGGATTTAACTAAGTGATTCTGGCACCTGCCTTAGCTACATAATGAGCTCAAGGCTGGCCTGAACTACAAAGCGAGACCTTTTCTCAAAAAAAAAAAAACAAAAACAAAAAAAACCAACTCTGAATCAATGGAACAGAGTAGAGGATGCAGAAAACTCAGGTATATTCACCTAGAAAACAGAATAGCTTTAATAAGCAGTACTGGGAACATTGACTATCATGTGCATAAGATTGAATCCAGAGTCATATAGTATACTGAAATATAAAGGAACACAGATCTGAATGTTAAAAGCACTTAATCTGCTAAAAGTAAAATACATAAAACTCGACATAGGTGTAGCAAGGACTTTGTAAACCCCAGTTGTACAGGAAAGATCAAGAACTAACAAATGGAATCCTTAAAGTAAAAATCTTCTGCACAGCCAAAAAAGACAGCAAGCATAATAAAAAAAGATGACCTAGAGAATGGAAAAAAATATTTGCCAGTTATTCCTCAGAAGACTAATACCTAGAATATGTAAAGAATTCAAAAAATTAGATATTCCCCCCATAATAAGACTGTCACAAAATGGGCAGTTGAAATTAATAGATGCTTCACAGAAGAAGTACAGATGGCCAGTACATACATGAAATATATTCAGCATCTCTGGACATAAAAAATTCAAATTAAAACTGCTCCATCTTACTTCAGAAAGAATGGGAAACATAGAGAAAGGAAATAATAAATGGTAGTAAGGCTGTGGGGAAAACGAACCCTTCTACACTGTTAGTTGGAATGTAAAGGAGTACAACCATTATTAAAATCAATATGACAATTCCTCAAAAAATTAAAAATCGTTATTCTGAACCCAGTTATTCCCCATTTAAGTATCATCCTGTTAAAGGCATCAGATTACAGTGATACCCATGTTCATAGCAGAGCAATTCATAATAGGTAAATCTTATATGCGGTCTACATGTCCATCAACAGATGAATGGATAAGGAAAATACGGTATTTATACCTAGTGGAGTTCTATTCTGCCATAAGGAAAAGATATAAGGAAAGATAGGTTATTTATAGGAAAATGGATGTTGCTTGAAACCATAATATTAGGTAAAATCAGACGCACAAGTGTAAGTATCATATAATGTCTCATATGAAAAACCCAAAGTATAAGTGAAAGGGCAAAATAAACTATCATAAAGGGAAAGTGCAGGGTACCAGGAAAGAAGGAGGTTGAAAGGGAGTGGAAGGGAAGAAGATGGAAAAAGAATTAAGATATGTTACATACAACTCCCCACAATAAATGTGTTGCACCAACTCCCCACAATAAATGTAATTACAATGTACTAGTGAAAGTTAAAGTTTAAAAACTTCCAAAATAAATTATTGCTTAGAGGTAAATAGATGACTTGCATGTTGTTGTTCTGTGCTAACAATGTTCCTGGTAATTTAAACAAATCAGTGATGTGACTGAGGAATATAAATTATCTGTGTGTTGACAGATCTGAAATAGCTGAGAAATGTGTGTAAGGACAGATGATTTATTACTTACTACTACCTTCCTGATGGACCAAAATCCCCACCTTTCTACTGGTTGATAGGCTCTAAGTTGCGGAGTGCTTGGTGCTTTGCTACCACAGGGCAGTTCAGTTAATGGGTGTGCACTATTTGCTGACTTGGTCTGAGCACACAAAACAGTGAAGACTTTATATGTTCCAGAGTCAACAATGCTATCTCATTATAGCTTTTAGGAGACATAATTTTCACAACAATAGCTGTAGAGAGTTTTTGAAATGCTGCTAATCAGTTTTACTGCATAATTTGAGCATTGTTTATATAAAATAATTACAAACCAAAGTTTTAAAATGATTCCCTATAACTTTTAAAAATAGTTTCACGAAGGGGCCTGGGATTTAGCTCAAGTACCACACCTTCCTTGGAGGCACAAGAGCCCAAGTTCAATCTCCAGTACCACCAAAAAAAGTAATAAAAAGTTTCACAAATGAGATAAACTCCTTTCCAGTTACTCTAATCTCAGAGTGATACATTTTTTTAAAAGTTTGTGGTCAGATGCTAGGTGTGGTGCCACATACCCGTAATCTCCGCATTTGGGAGGCTGAGGCCAGTGCATCACCGCCAGTTTGAGGCCAGTCCAAACCTGACCTGAAGTACATAGTGAGACCCTGTCTCAGCACTCCAAGATAATCCCCAAATTTTGTGGTCAGTAGTCTAAAGCAGAAATCATTAAATCTCCCTCACAGGAGCCATTCACATTTTAAAAGTATACTCAAATGGATATATTAAGGTGTAATGATTTGATCTTAAAAGACTGCTTTGATTAGCATGATATAGAAAATATTCAACGGCACAAATACTTGAGGACCTACTATGTATAGTGTTTTGCAGAGTGACAAAGATGAAAAATATGCCTTTTCACTTTCTAAAATATGGTAGGAGAAATGATTAATAGGTATGCAGCAGCCTGCCAGCCTATGAATTATAAGAAAAGTACAGGGAAGGATTCAGGTGAAAATCCTTTTAATAATTGCCAACATTTACTCTGGTAAAGTGACAGAAACCTTTCCAGGTCATGTCCGCAGTGGGTTATAAACCCTCAGGATCCAATCAGCTCTTTGGATGACTTTTGTTTTTCTGAGACAGAGTCTGGCTTGGTAGCTCAGGCTGGCCTTGAACTCAGGTCTGTCCTGCTTCCTCTTCCCGAGGGCTGTGATCTTTTGTGTGTGTGTGTGCTGATCTTTTCTACCTTTTTCCCCCCTTTGTTGACTTTATTGGCACATTTTAGGAATACATTATTATCACATTCATTATTGGGAATTTGTACCTGGACGTGATGTATTTTGCATTCCCCTGCCCTCCCTACAACCTCCCCACTCCCAATATACATAAGCCTTGTTTCCATTTTTCGTTTTTACCATGAAATTTTTTATTCCATTCTTTGCGTTTCCCTGTCTTCCTGATCTTTTGTACTTGATTTTATAAAGTATAATACTGTAAGTAAAAATTTAAATTCTAAATTCTATGTACCTACAATTATGTCTGCAATTTGTTTCCTTAACCAGTTGGAAGTCCCTAGCCATTACTCATGTAGCCTCCCATCTATGACGACCTGTCTAAGGTAACCAGGAGTCCACTCAGATCAAGTCAAATTAGAATCATTGGAGTGAGGCTCAGGCCTTGGCATTTCTGTAAAGCTCCCCAGGTAATTTTCATTCACAGCCAGATTATCCCTCTAGGCCAGCTTGCAAAAAGGGGACAATTTTAGTCTTCCCGGTAACTAATTTATTTTCTCTGCCCGCTCCTTTTTCTGGTGCAACAAATAAGAATTTTTAATTTTAGCTTCTGCTTATTGAGTACTGACTGTGCGCTAGGCAGGATACCACAGCATTTCCCTGCGGTCTCATTTAATTTCCACCGCAGCTCCCTCACAGGAGCCATTTCTAAGTAATCCGGTCGCTAGTGCACCCTCCAAACGCTGACCTCCTGCGTGTGCTGCTTCCTTTCTCCAATCCACTCCTAAAACAAAAACTGTTGCAGCCCAGGCTCTGCAGATACCTGAAGGCCATCTGCAGGGAAGAGTAACCAAGAACAAGCAGCAAAATGACACAAGAACAAATGTGGCAGCACCGGGGGACAGAAGCGACATCTCCGGGCTCACCAGACTTCCCAGTTCTCTCATTTACAGGGCCTCTCCCCACACGCTTGCCTGGTGCCTAATACATGTCTACTCAGTTTTTTGTTGGTGGTGGTGTTGGTTTGTTTGTTTGCTTGTTTAGTTTTTCAGACAAGGTGTCACTTTGTAGTTCAGGCTAGCCCTGAGCTCACTGTGTAGCCCAGGCGAGCCTCAAACTCAGCAATCCTCCTGCCTCTGCCCCCCCAGTGCTGGAATTACAGGCATGAGCCACCATGGCCAGCCCTACTTAGTCTTTTACTGCTCTCTGTTGGTCAAAAGGAACCTCCCAGATGCGCAGCTGCAGTTCAGGAAATCGGCAATCAGTTGCAAAAGGAGAAAAGTTCCTCAGTCTGCTTTAGCACGACAGAACTCGTTTTCCCTTAGATCCTGGAGGAGGCTAAAAGGTGGCAAGTGGCGTGGGGTTGGGGGTGCTGGGAAGAGCACTGGCCCAATCCTCACGCACAAAGACCATGTTTAACTGAGGGGAAGACAGGTGAGGCCGCTTACGGGGCAGCGTGGAGAACGCCCCACCCTGGGCGTCCGCCGCGCGCCGGCCCGGGCCAGCAGCGCCCGAGTACAGGGTCGCGTCCCTGCTGAAGCGAGGCGCCGTCCAAACACGAGCGCTGCGATGCAGTCCGGAGCCAGAGCCGCACGCCTGCGGCCACTCAGCGCGACCCATCAGCCACCGGGGCGTTCCTGCCGGCCTTCCTGCTTCTGTCTGGAGTCGCAGGTGAGCGGGACGCGCGCGGGGATGGAGCGGCGCCGCGGGGACCCGGGGGCGACCCCACAGCTCGCTCTGCGGTCGCGGGCTTTGCTTTATTTGCTTCTGAGCCTTCCTTGTTATCCTTGGTGTGCAGTTAGTGTTCGTCCTGCGTTTGCTAGTTTGAAAAGTGAGATCTTTGAGCTTTCAGGTGTTGAGCACAGACTGAATTATAAGTGCAGGTATTTAGGGGACCCTGGACTCTTCTGTGCCTCCCTGTAAGAGGCGCTGAGTGAGCCCAGCGGGGCGTCTCCACGGCCTGGCCGAAGGTGCTAAGTAGATGGCAAATTATTAGGTAGATTGTTGGAAATCAAAAGTAGCTTCCTGCAATGCAAAGAAATAATTCAGAAACCTCAGTTTTTAGTTTGTAATAAACAGGTTGATTCTGAAGATAAGACAGGATGACTTGAACAGGTTTTCTCTGGGGGAGGTGGAGACAGCATTTTTAAAATGCATGGGCCATTGGAACAGTCATTTTAAGACTGAAGCAAAAAACAAAACCATAAAAAAACAAAAACAATCGGGCTTGCTGGGGATGACTCAGTAGAGGCTGGCTGGAGGGCTGTCTAGCATGTACAGAGCTCAGGGTTCATCCTCAGCCCCACCAAACAAAAGGCAACACACACACAAAGGTTTTGTTTGCTGCTCTTGTTTGTCATACTTATCACTTGCTATACTTTATAGCCAGATGATTCACTTCTTTCAAGTCTGTAAGTGAGAGCCAAGGAGGTACAGTGTAGCTTCCAGCACGGCTCCTGTTGTTTCTCAAATGCTGCGTAGTAGGTTTGGTTTGAAGCATCACTCATAGGTCAGCATTCTAAGTGTCTTCTACTGTACTGCCTGCCTTTTGTAATATATACCATTTGGATTTGGCTGAAATTTCTAAAGTAAAATTGCTGAAGAAGCTGAGAAGTCACATTGCCATTCGTGGTATAACACTTTTCTTTTTTTTTTGGTCAAAGCCTGAACCAAAGTTGAAATTGTTCCCTGGGAGAAAATAGTATTAATCACATCTAAAGCTGAAAAGTGACAAATAAACCATAGATGAAAAATATTTTGAGTAATCTTCATATAATTGGATTTTTTTCTAGGATGCCTCTCTTCCTTCCTTCCTTTCTTTTTCTTTCTTTCTTCTTTTTCTGGTACTGGGTTCAGACTCAGGACCTTGTGCTTTTCACAAGTTGTGGGACCACTTTGCTACATCCCTGGCCCCTAGGATACCTCACGTCAATAGGCATAGGCTTAAACCAAGGATAATTTAATATGTGCACAACCATTCTGCTTTTAAGTTTTGCTGTAATTCTTCCACTCTTTGAAATTTAACTTTCACCTCCTTCTATCCTGCAAAGCAACATTTATCACTGGCTACATTTGATGGGCATGTCACACCTTCAGCCTCTCAAGGCCTGTCAGCGCCAAAAGCTCAGCTGAACAGCCTCTTTCCCCTCTTTCTTATCAATTTACTTTTACTTGTCTAAATTGGGTATACAGCGCAGTGGGTTAAATTTTGGCACATTCTCACAAACATAAACTTGGATGTCAGGAATCATTCTACATGATTCCAGGGAAATTAAATTATGATTAGGGCCGTGTGCACCCTAGTCATCATGCATGTGGGTCAGCTATAATACACCAAAACATAACTCCATTTTGCCTCTGGTCACAGTTGAGGCCTCAGGCTTTCCGTGATGTTGTGACACTCAAAGACAAGGTTATATCAGCTGAAGACATTTTGGTTCTTTGAGAACCAAGTAGTAATACAAAAGAGAAAGGTTTTACCTGGGGAAGGACACATTCTTTACCAGTTTAATTCATCCCACCTACTGTTGTAAGAACATTTTTGTTCATCTTACTGTCCTAATCCTCATAAGCTCCTCATCGAACTAAGATCCTCATCAGAACTAAGATCGTCTTCAGCATGAGTCTCATTGTCATAGGGTTGCTACTAACCTCTGTTACCTCCATCTCTGAGTCATCTGATACTTCCTCTGATTATAAGATCCCCATAAATTGAGGATTATTACCACCCTGAGTCATGTGCTACACCCTATGAACTCAATAAATAACTCAGTAAATAAACCCAATAAATGAAGTGCCAAACTCAGAGCACCTTTTGTTTGCTGTCTAGAGCAACAGTGATCAGGATCAAGACCCCGCCTTTTTTCTGAGTCTCATTTCCTGTCTTTATTCTCTAATTAGCCTTGTGCTGCCATGGCTCACAGGGCCCACGGCAGTGGGTCTATTAACAGCCCCTTCCCATTCCCTATACTTCCGTTCCCCATCACCCCTTCTTCTCTCCCCTTTATTTCCCTTTCTCTTCTCTGCCAGTCTCCCCTTTACTTTCATCCTCCCCTTCCCCCTCTCCCCATCATACTACTCGCTTGGCATTTCTGCGTGAACTTCCCATGTGAACTTCTAGCTGAACCAATAGACATGATTCCCCTTCATGTCGAGTGATAGTTTTTGCCACTAATATGTCCAAGCATTTGGGCATCTTACCTGACTCTATCTTATCTGCTCACATCCAGCTTCTAAGTCATATGAGTCTCACTAGCCACAACCCATAATCCAAGTTATCTCTTAAACTTGTTGACATATCTTTGCACTTGAAACCACGTTAGGTGACTTCTCTACTATTCTGTAGGCACATGCTGTTACTGTAGATGTTCTGAACTTAGCAAGTATGTCTTTACTGTGACTGTCCATTTCATGAGGCCAGGGACTATTAACGTTTCATTTCCAGTATATGTCATAGCACATCACTGATTCAATGGGAGGAGTTGTGTGACATAGGAATTTATATTTTCAGGCTTGGGAAGGGCCTAGAAGGGAAAGAGCATTTAAAGATCAAGAATAGGTACATCTTGGAAGAAGTGGGCAAGGTTGGGCTCAGTATCATGCACAGGCCAGCTTTGCATATGTCCCCTTTCTGATATTCAGGAATGGAGTCAATTTATACAACTCTTGTCTCCAGTTTAATCTGTTTCCACCTTTCTCTGTCATATGGAAGTCTTTAATGGGTGAGAATTACACTTTCTATAGTTCAGTAAAGAATTGAGACCAGGAACTATGGATTGGGTTCATTTGGTTACCAGAAAATGTGAACCTTTTTTTTTTTTTTTTTTTTTTGGTGAGACGGGATCTCACTTTGTAGTTCAGGCTGGCCCTGAACTCACTATATAGCCCAGGCAAGCCTTAAATTCACAGCAATCCTCCTGCTTCTGCCTCCTGAGTGCTGGGAGCATAAGAGTGAGCTACCATGCCTGGCATTGTGGTATATGGTTATCAGGGATCGAACTCTGGACCTTCTGCTTGCCAGGCAGATGCTGGAACCACTGAGCTAAATCCCTGACCCAGAAAATGTGAACTTTAAAACAATTGTTAAAGTAGTCCAGAAAGCAAATACAAAAATTTAAAATGACCTGAGACCAGAGCCCCATCTGCCCGTCCTTCTTTCCTCTCCCGTGCATGATGGAGACACCATGGCCGTGTCAGTCCAGCTGTCCCTGACACAGTTATCAAGTGGGAATCTGGTATATGAGGAGTTCTATAGACAAGTTGATACAGTCAGTACTGGAAAGATGTTGGCTTACATGCTGCTGCTTTCCTGAAAAGATCAGTGCTTGCAGACTTGATTCTTGGAAAGATTTGGGATTTAGCTGACATAGATGGCAGAGACATCCTGAACAAACATGAGTTCTTTGTTGCTTTGTGTCTTGTGACATTTGCCCAGAATGGACTAGAGGCTTCACTGAAAACCTTTAACCTGACTATTCCTCCACCAAGATTTCACAGTACCAGCAGTCTTTGCTAACAAGTGGAACTTCTGCATGTAATATCCTATGGGCTGTAATATCCAAAGATAAGGCCAACTATGATGCAATTTTGTGTGTATGTGGTACCGGGGATCAAACTCAGGCCCTTGTGCTTCCAAGGTGGGCACGGTACCTCTTGAGCTAAATCCCCGGCCAGTTATGCAATTCTTGATAGTGTAAGCCCAGTGAATGGATTTTTGTCTAGTGATCAAGTGAAACCAGTTTTCTGTGGAAATTCTTGGAAGAGTTTGGGAGTTGAGCGACATTGACCGTGACAGAATGATTCACAGAGATGAGTTGTAGTTGCCATGTTTTTGGAATAGTAAGCACTGGAGAAAGAACGTGTGCCAATGTCCTTGCCTCCACCTTTGTTGCCACCATCTAAAAGAAAAATGTGCATTGTATCCCCTGCAGGAAAAGCTAAATATGATGAAATATTCCTGAAAACAAATAGTTATGGATGGATTTGTGTCTAGATTAGAGGTCCATGAAATCTTTCTGAAAACAGGCTTACCTTCTACCTTACCAGCCCATATTTGGACATTATGTGACACAAAGGACTGTGGGAAGCTCTCAGTGTGTCAGTTTGCTTTGGCTTTTCACGTAATCAAAAGTAAAGGGCTTTGATCCTCCTCACATTCTTATTCCTGAGATGATTCCACCAACAGACAGGAGGACTTTACAAAAGAACATCGTAGGATCAAGTTCTCTTGCAGATTTCTCTGCTCTTAGGGAGCTAGATAGCCTTAAAGAGAAACAATTGACCTGCAGAGGGAAAAGAATAATGTGAAACAGACCTTAAGGAGAAAAAAAGATACTATTAAACAGAGGACAAGTGAGGTTCAGGATCTTTAAGATGAAGTTCAAAGGGAAAATGTTAATCTGCGAAAACTACAGGCTCCCAAAGCAGCAAGTACAGGAACTCCTCAGTGAACTGGATGAGCAGAAAGCCCAGCTAAAGGAGCAACTTGGAGAAGTCGGAAGGGAATGTGCCAAGGAGGCCCAATTGAGCTCGTCTTTGAAAGTTGAATTAACCAATCCAGAATCACAGATCTCTACTTACAAAGAAGAACTGGCCAAAACTAGGAAAGAGCTGAACTGCCTGCAGAAAACAGCAGAACTAGAGGAGAGCGTGGAGTCGGGAAAGGCTCAGGTGGAGCCACTTCAATAGCACCTGCAAGATCCAAAGCAGGAAATCAGTTCATTGCAGGTGTAATTGGTGGAAATGAAAGATCTAGAAAATCATAATAATCAAATTGTGCCCACACAGCATTCTTGTAAATGGCTCGACAGATGATTATAGCGAACATCAGCACCAGCAGCAGGGAAGCAGCCAACCGTAATGAACTACAGAAGACCAGAGGAGCCTAGAGTCTGAGCCCACACACCAGGAGTCTCCCAGCAAGAAGTAGTGCTGAAAGACCACCTTCTGATGTGACTGATGAAAGTGACCTGGTGACTGCAGCTGTTAATGGAAAAGTTTGTCCTGAAGTCGGAAGTGACAGACATGCAAAAGAGGAAGATCCATTTAATGTAGAATCAAGTTCATATAGATCCAGTTGCAGATATAAACTTGGATTTTTTTTTCTGTCAAATCCTTTCTTTGCCAGTGAGCCCTTCGAGGATGATCTTTTGGGGAAAATTGACCCATTTGGTGATGGTCCTTTCAAAGGTTCAGATCCACTTGGATCTGTTTCTTCAAGTGATCTACAGACCCTTTCAGTGCACCCAGCAATAGCAATACTGCGTTGGTAGAGACTTTGAAGCACAATGTTTCTTTTGCTCCTGGTGAAAGAGTTGTTACTGCAGCAAGTAATTCAGCAACAGACCTCTTTGTTTCCGTTTTTGGAAATGGAGCATCTGGAGATTGGTTTACAGACTTGAGCACACTGTCAAAGGTCAACAATGAAGATCCTTTTAGTTCAGCTACATCAAGCTCTGTCAACAGTGTGGTCATTCAAAAAAATGCATTTCAGGGACATTCTGCTGCCTTTGAGTTTACTGCAATCACCCTGCCTTAGCCTCTCAAGTGCTGGGATTACATGTGAGCACCACCATGCCCATCTAAAATCTCAAACTTTTTGGCCAACAAATGGTTCAAGAACTTGGAACTGAATATTGGTTCATGAAGAAGCATCAGAATGCCTTGAACCCCAAATTGCTTATAAGATTTTACAACATACTAAAACCCTACTTCCCATCCTAGAGTCAAGGTGCTTTTAAGAAGAAAAACATAAAAGAAGCAAAAGCTTATCAAAGCAAACCAAAACAAATAAGTCCTCCAAATCAACAAAGCAAATGCCTAGACTTTTTCTGCCTCGGAATCTTTCCTTACACCAATCCATGCCCCAAAATGACCTGCAGAAATTTCAAAATGGCCCAAAAAGGTAAAAGTCCTCATCTCATGCAAATGGCACTGCCAAACAACCCAAAGAAGGTCCATATGGTGGACACAGTAGAAGCCTCGAGTTCACTTTCCAGGTCACAATAAGGCAGGGCCTGTCACCTCCTCAAGCAATTTTTTTTCCTTTTGCAACAAAAGCATTTACAGTAGCTGATGGCTTGAGAAGGAAAGAAGGGAGACTCCCGGACGGAAAAGTATTCCCAGCAGCTGCTGACATGTCCCTGGAGTCCTGACTGTGGGTTCACAAGCAGCCCTTTTCTCAAGGATCCGTGCTTCTCCAAAGCAAGAACTTGCTCCTCGCTGCCTCACCAAAACTGTTTCCCTTAAGTTTGTTTGCTTGCTGCTGATCAAGTCGAAGGAGGCCATATATTTTGGTGAAAAGGAAAAAAAAATTTACCTAAAGCTAGTTCCACGAAGATGGAGAGGCCTGTGTACCTTAGATCACCATCTCCCCATGTACAGGTGGGCAAGGGTTTTTTGCAGTGAGGACCAGAGGGGAGAGAGCACGAAGAGATACTGCAGCTCTCCACACTCACTTTGTCACTGGAGCTGCTTCTCCTTCCTCTAGAGGAAAGGAAGCCAGCCTCCAGCCTCCCAGGGCTATGGCATCTGCATATTGTATCACTTCTTTTGGGTTGAAGAAAATAGCAGGTGTTGATTGTATGGTCAACAGGAGGACAGTTAGAAAAGCTGCTTATCTCTAAAAGAAAAAAAATATCTAACATTTTAAAGTTCTGTCTTCGTTTTACAATGCCACTGAGATCTCTGGAGCCTCGTTCCGCCCATTCCTGCCCCACTTGGCTTCTGACTGTTGTGCGGCCAGAATGTCTTCACTAATCTGGGGTCCTGTGGTCAGCCCTGGGTTCCTATCGTGAATGTGTATCAATCCTCCCACCCACTTTCTCTCCTTGTACTCAGGCACAGCATCGATAACCAGAGAAAAAGTGCAGAAGCACAGCTTTGTGGTT
Source organism: Petromus typicus (assembly GCA_004026965.1). Classification (NCBI taxonomy): domain Eukaryota; kingdom Metazoa; phylum Chordata; class Mammalia; order Rodentia; family Petromuridae; genus Petromus; species Petromus typicus. Next base: position 20,848 of record PVIR01007411.1, on the reverse strand, counting down.
TGCAGAGATCTTTTGTTGTCCAATAATGTAGGCTTTAAAAAATATTTTTATTGAAAGTAAAACCATTTTATGAAGGTATAATTAACATACAATAAGTGCACTGTTGTAAATTGTACACTTTGATAACTTGTTAGTTGAATTTTTATTGGTACATTTTATATACACATCATGATCACACCTGACATTGAGAATTTGTAATAGTATATGACATGACTTAATTCTCATTTTTTCCCATTCCCCTGCCCACCCACAAACCCCTACTCCCTGTATCCATATGTTTTTTTCCTTTTTTTTAACCATCTCATTTTTCTTTCCCCTCATTAACCCTACCCTTTTCCCTTTGAATATTTTCTATTTCACAATATCTGCCATACATTCTAGAACTCGTTTACGTCCTCAGATTCTCATACCAGAGAATTTACACATTTATAACCTATTTATTTCACTTATGAGTACGTCCTCAAGGTTTGTCCATTTGAGTATAAATGACTGAAACTTAGCATTCTTTATGGCAGAGTAATACTTAATTTTATGAAAAACAAAACAAAACCCACGTCTTCTTTATCCAGTCTCCAGGTGATGGACATTTGGAATGTTTCCAAGATTAGGCTATCACAAACTGAGCTTCTATGAACATGGGTGCACATATGTCACTGTGATATGAATCTTTTAATTCTTTCATGTATATTCCTAGCAGGGGAATAGCAGGGTCAAATGGGACCTCTAATCCTAGTTTTTTGAGGAATCTCCACGTTACTATGATAACTTTTGACATAAGCAGTACATGAGTCCAGACAACAACCAAGACAGTGGAGAGACCCACCACTCTAGGAAGCCTCCCCAGTGTGGCTGTACTTTTTTCCTTTTTTTTTTCCTTTTCTTTTCTTTCAGTTTTTTGAGATAGGATCTTGCTTTGTACTTCAAGATGGTCCTGAACTCAGCCTTGAACTCAGAAATCCTCCTGTCTCTGCCTCCCGAGTGCTGGGATTACAGGCCTGACCCACCACGCCCAGCATTGTGGTATGTGGTACTGATTGCTGGTGGGCGTGAGTAACCACACCAGGCATTGGCTGTATGTGGTTACAGGAGATCAAACCTGGACCTTGAATTTTCAAGGCGGAATCACTGAGCTAAATCCCTGGCCCTGAATTTTTTTCTTAATTTAAGTACATTGATGAAGATTAGAGCAATATATTCTTAATAAGGACAGTTAAGAATTACCCTTCATCCTAATTTGCCCAGCTCTTTTAAAATTGATGCTAAGGGCTAGGGATGTAGCTCAGGGATAGAGCATTGGCCTAAGCTCTAGGTGTTTGGTCCTTAGAGCTACAAAAAACAAAATAGAATAAATTAAATACATGTTAAAAGAAACACTTTTTAACCGCAGTTTAACATAGGTACACTGGAGAGCCAGAGCACTGTACAGGCCAAAGAATTTTCACAAAATGTTACCTGTGTCCCACCATTCAGATCACGACATAGAGCACAACCCGCACCTCAAAAGCTCCCTCCTGACCCAGTTCCTTTCTTCAGTTTCCTTTGGTTTCTGACAATGTATATTTATAACTGAGGGTAAAAGTGAGTCTTTTAAAATTAAAACTTTTTTGTTTCAGAGATAAGTTTCCCCAAGCTTCCTGCTGGGGCATGAACCATTTCTGCTCTCTGCAGCTTGGATGAATGGACAAGAGTGGAACCTCAGCCAGACACCTGCCTCTCTCTGAAGGAGATGTGCAGGAAGTCTGGGTTGCTTCCACAGGAGGGAAGTATATGAGAATGGCCAGAGTGAATAATACAGGTGGAAAATTTCCTGACTGGGGGACAAAGGTTTGCAGGAAGGCCCTCCTTGTCTTCCGTAGAACCAGCTTTTAATAACTCTTTTTTTCTGTCCACCAACATTGCCCCCTATATTCTTGAGAAAGTAATGAATCATATGGACCAGAATATCTAAAACCTGATTAGTCTTAACATTTCATATCAATAGAATTTTACAGTATGCCTTTCTGTGTAGTTTTCACTTGTCATTTTACAAGATTATTCTTCTTGTATAGATCTGGCTTTATTCACTTACATTGCTAGATCGTATTCTGTTCTGTAATCATAAAAAACTCATTTTCCTACTGACATGTTTACTCTTTTTTTTTTTTTGCTATTATCAAAATACCACTATGGTATTCTCACACATGTGTTTATGAATGTGTGTATCATTTTCCTACCTAGGAATGGCATGAATTCACTTCATTTTTGGCTATTTTCAGCTCCCTTTCTTCACTTTGAGTTGAACAGATTTATCGAGGGCAGGGTTTGTCTGAATGAGGCGTGAGTCACTCCCAGCACAGAGGAAGCAGTGAGGCCTCCTTAAGGGAAGAGCACTTTGGGGTTCAGGGCAGGGGTCTGCAAATAATGCGCTCTGCTAGAGCAATGCTATGTGGTGTAGAGGAGGAAGCGGTGAACGCCGCTGTGTGGCAGGGGTTCAGAGAGAAAGTGGTGCCAGGAAAGGTCTACTCTGGTCAGTGGTTAGAGGTGGGCTCCAAGGGAGACTGGGCCAAGCAGGAAATCAGCCCTTCAGGCCCAAATGACGGGACTATCTCCCAAGTGTGGCCTTCGCTGCCTTTGTCAGCTGAGTGTTCCCTTTGACTTGTTTCTTCTTTTCCCCCAGGCCAAGACAGCTTCACTATTAAAAGGTTTTTTCTATTATAATTAGTCATTAATAGGAAAGTGACTTACTTCCACCTACTTTCAGTTGGATTTCCTCTTGTGCGTTTTTTTCCCCACTGTTCTGCAGGGCATTGAGCAGATTCACCCCGATTCTCTTCCTCTGCAGGGGACCTCCTTCTCCTTCTCCTCCTCTGGAGAGGCGCCTGTGCCTGTGAGCTCTGCAGTCCTCCTTTGCTCTCACAGGTCTAGGGTTTGAGATCTGCTAACCTCTAGGTGACCACAGTGCCTTGTTTCCTCTTCTACTTTGATGTGATGGAGCTGTTTGTTGATAGCTTATATTATGTTGACAGCTTATATTATCTTATGTAGTTGCTTGTTTAGTCCTAGTTTATATTTATTAGTTTGTGTAGTTGCCTGTCTCCTCCTCTGTTGCTCCTCGCTTCACCCCAGTGAAGAAGACCTCACCTGTCTGCTTGAATTCTGCTCTGAGGAGGAGCTTTAAAGTCTCCATGCACATGTCATCACTGTTGGAATTTCACATTTAGCATCTTGCCAGGACAGGTAAAATATAACAAATGTGTCCCAAAGCATCCCTTTTTTCCTGTTTCCTCAGTGCAAGGACAAAGAAAACCTTCATTCATGGGCCGGAGAGTTAGCTCAGTGGTTCCGGCACCTGTCTTGCAAGCGCAAGGACCGGGGCTCAATCCCCGGTAACCACATACAATACTGGGTGTGGAGACTCACGCCGAGCACCAACCAGTACCACATACCACAGTGCCGGGCGTGGTGGCTCACGCCTGTAATCCCAGCACTCGGGAGGCAGAGGCAGGAGGATTGCTGTGATGTGAGTTGGAGGTGGAGTTTAGGGCCAGCCTGAACCACAAAGCGAGACCCTGTCTCAAAAAACCTAAAAAATAAATAAATAAAAACCTTCATTCACTCGGCATTTCGCCAGTACTGCTAATTGAGTACCTGAACTTTTGCTGTGCTAAAGAAAAGCAATAAATATTCAAGACCAGCATGATCTTTTGACCCTAAAGTTAAATGTGAAATATTTACAGGGAGAAACAGGTGAGGAGATCACAGAATAGAGCAGTACTGAAGCACAATAAAGTCTCATCGTTAACCTGTTGGGTTAGAGGCAGGGTTGGGTTTAGGAACAGGGTTAGGGTTAGGATTAGCATTGTACTATCCCAAGCATTCCTGAGGCAGGTATCATTTTAACAGTCAACTTTTGTATTGAATAAATTTAATAAAGTTGTAATTTTTATATTTCCTTATATTATAAAAAATAATGAAAATAATATGCAATTTTTTGTCATCCTGCATGTAAATAATTGGACTAGTAGGTGGTTATGAGAGACCTTCATTGGCGAGGGGATACACAGAAGAGCCCTGCTTCAGTCTACACGGATTACAAGGAAGGTGTTTGACAAGCATTGTGAGGCCGTAGTAGTAGGAGTTAACTTAGAGGTGGTCCACAGCAAGGAGACATTTTAAAATGCTCAGTGAGGGAGAAGTTGTACAGTTGTACATAGTACACCATGGGGCGTGGGAAGCTAAAGTTGGAGAATGTCTAATCATAAAGAGCCTGAATTCAGGAGAATGCCCTGAATCAGTCTGCTTCCCACCAGAGGCTTTCAAACATGGGTAGTGCCATCTTTGCAAAAATCATTTAAAAAGACTCTATGGGTGAAGTTTGAAGAATGAATTGGAAGAGAAAGAGTGGATTCAGGGAAGCCAGGTATCTTGGCCACATGAGACATAAAATTAATAACCCGGTTTAGATTTTTTAAATGGATAGATTTGACATTTGGTAAGGCATCAGAATTAACTGGACAGTGTCTGAATGAGAAGGGAAGCGAACAAGGTTACTGTTCTTCCTTTAATTTTATTTCCAGGATTATACAAATGAATTAGTAATGGACTCATTTCTTGCATCTGTGAAGTTTTGTAGGAACTGATTGTCAAAGGTGATGGGTCTAAGCTCACGTCACTGAGATAAGGAATTCAGAGAGATTTAAGGTTGTAGTAAGTACATAGTCTGATGTCAGTCAAGTGTGCTGGTTGAATTCTAAAGTGGCTTTCTATTTTCTTATAGTTTGAAGGGTTTCCCAGCCCATCTTTGGAAACACTGGGTGTTTGTGCAGTTGCCTCAGAGTTATCTTTATTGGCTATAGATTGACAAACAATTATTGTTCTGTGAATCCTCCCTGGGTTTAAATCTTCTGAAGAGTTTTCACTATATGCATTAACTTCCAATGATAAAAAATGTCGTCATTCCAGGGAGCTATGGAGAGTCCGTATTGATCTGATAGTCTCCATGATGAAGTGCCATGGGCTGCAGCGTTTAAACAACAGACACTTTTTCTTTCATCGTACTGGGCCTGGGCAGTCCGACATCAGGGCATCATCGTGCCGTTTCTGGTCAGCTTATCTTGCTGGCTTATAGATAACTGCCTTCTTGCCGTGCTGTCACGGGAGAGAAAACTCAGTTATCTCTCTCTTATGAGGGCACCAGCTCTGTTGGCTCAGCATATGACCTCATTTAACCTTAGTCACCTCCTTAAAGACCATGTGTCTAAAGAAAGGAGCGTAGGGCTTACCATATGAATTGAGCGGGACAGAATTGAGCCCATGGCATAGTATAAAAATTTACTTTTATCATCTTGATATACTTACTATTAAGTTCCTTTATCATCATTTTTGAAAGATCTAATGTGATTAGTTGATTATCTTTGCTGTTGAATAAAGGGAGTTTAGTCCTCAAAGGGGCAATATTTAGCCGTACTGAGATAGGATAGACATAAAGATAAATAGAAAGGAGACACAAGCAGTTACCTGATGTTACATTACTCCTCTCACATAATTCTAGGCTACTCCTAAATTCCTGAGCATCTTGAAAGATGCAGTGAACCTGTAGATTGGGCCTGTGCTTTTCTTTCATCCTATAGGTTCACCAGTTCTAGTTTCCACCCTCCAGGGAATAGTACTGTTAATTGGACACTATCTATAAACTTCAGACACACACACATAGTTTGTCTTCTAACTTAGCCCACTAGCTGGCCAGTTGATAGACACTATGAATACACATTCTTGGTCGTAATGTACATCAAACCTCAACTATCTACCCCTTCTTCATAATGTAAATATCATCATAAAAGTTATAAAGGAAAAAATCTAAGGAAGCAGAAGGTGAATGTCACATAAGTGATACAGATAGTAACACTAAAATGCTATGAATATTCACAGAATAAAGGGAAGAAAAGTCATTGTAGGGTAGAAGAAGCCCTAGTACATGAAGTAGGAATGGAAATAAGTGAGTAGGAATGATAAATCTTTATTCTAATTAAATTGTCATGAGAAACACTTGAGGCAATATGCATAAATACCTAGTAAGTACAGAGGAGAATAAGGAATGGAAACAGGAATTTACTATTTGAAAAGCAGCATCAAAATTGTCATTGTAGGGTGGGGGATTTAGCTCAGTGGTTCCGGCATCTGTTTTGCAAGTGCAAGGACCTGGGTTCGATCCCCAGTAACCACATACAATACTGGGCGTGGAGACTCACCCCAGCAGCAGCCAGTACCACATACCACAGTGCCAGGCGTGGTGGCTCACGCCTGTAATCCCAGCACTTGGGAGGCAGAAGCAGGAGGATTGCTGTGATGTGAGTTTGAGGCTGAGCTCAGGGGCCAGCCTGAACCACAAAGCGAGACCCTGTCTCAAAAAAAAAAAAAAAAAAAATATATATATATACATACATATATATATATATACATATATCATTGTAGTGTACTGGAATATTGCATTAATTTCCAGTTAATTTTGTTCTAATCTGTTCATGGTGGGAGCAGGAAAACAGTCAGTTTGGTGCAAGTTGTTTGTCTCACTAAGTTCAAGTTGTCTTCTAAATTCACAGAAGGAAGAAGTTAGAGTGTTTATTGTAAATAAGAAATAAAAAGCTCATAATAGGTAGAGGGGATTATGGAAGTGGAATCGCCAATGTATTTTCATTTATTTGGCTCAAAATAGATAAGCAGAGAACGAGCTCTTGTTCTAAACAGGTGGCTTTGTGGGGTTAGGGTCTAAAGAAAATTATTCGGCTGGTTCAGAGAAAGCTGAGTTCAAAGGAAAGGAAACCAGTTGTTGCCTATCTAAATGTCTCTAAATCCAGTCCAAAGATTAGTGAGCCGCTCCCAACTAATTTAGTGTACCTTCTTCCTGGAGAGAATCTTTATCTCTTTTCTGTTTTTTTTTCTGCCTCACAAATGCTGGGATTACAGGCAAGAGCCACCACTCCCAGCACTGTGGTATGTGGTACTGGTTGCTGCTGGGTGTGAGTCTCCACGCCCAGTAGGGTATGTGGTTACCGGGGAATCGAACCCGGGTCCTTGCGCTTGCAGGATGGGCGCTGAACCACTGAGCTAACTCCCCGGCCCCACCTTTGTGTTTTTAAGCTTAACTGGTTCCATGGTTTGAATTGGCTTGAGTGTGCTATTTTCTGTGTCCTCCCTGACTGCATTTTAAGCCTGGCCCTGTTACAGAAAGGGAAGGATAGAGGGGAAAGACAGGCAAGGCCCAAGAATCACAATTTTAGTGCTTCATCATCCAGTCATGTATGTCAGTTTTTTAGAGAACAGCAGTCCACATAGAAATTATCCTACCTTACATGTTTAAGTTTCTGCTTAAGAAAAGATGGGTTTGGTCTGTAGATGTAGCTCATGTTGTCATGCCTGCCTGGCAAGCACAACTTCTGAGGTTGATCCCTAGTTCTGCCAAAAGAAAAGAAAATACGGAGTTACTACAAGAAAAATATCACTGGTGAGAGACTATTGTTATGAAAATTTTTGTGTTATAAAAAAATCATTTGGTGTAAGAACTCATTTGTAGACTAAATTAGCATTTTAAGTCAGGCTGTGATTTATGATTTTACCTAAAGGTAAGTAAGTAACAGATCCATTTTTATGTAGGAGTTTTTATGATGGATATTACTTTTCTTTTGGAAAAACAAGGTGTAATTGATTAAACTCATTCATTTTTTGTCTCTGTCTGTCTCCATCTCTGTCTGTTTCTGTGTGTGTGTGTGTGTGTGTGTGTGTGTGTGTGTGTGTGTGTGTGTGTCTTCTCCCTTGCACAGTTGTGCTAGAGATCAAATCTAGGACTTCTCACATGCAAGTACTCTACCACAGAACTACATCACCACGCTAATGTTGTTTGTCTTCTCCATGAGGAAATAATGCCATTTTATCTATAATTTAGAGATACTGGTGTTGTTAAGCTATTAATACCAAGGAGTGGTTTTTTGTTTGTTTGTTGTTTTTCTTTTCTTTGAGCCCTTGCAGAGTTACAGTGGATTTGAACCATCTCATTTTAACAAACTCAACTGAAAGAATATTTTGGTGATATGTTTTCTTTGGAGCTCACAGTAACTTACTTTGGCTTTTATCGATTTTCAGATATGTCTTTCAGCATTCTCTAAGTGTGTTCTATATAGATGTTTTATAGAAAACAGATTTCACAGTAAGTGATGAAATTTTAAGAAGATATCTTCTGAAGAATAATGAAATAAAAGTGATTAACTTTTTCATAAGGGAGACAGAAGAATGAAGATATTATAGACAGCTAAGTTAGATAAAAATATTACAGGCAGTCAGATAGGGTTAGGTCATTGAGAAAAGTAGGACAGAGGTAAAAGACATTACAACCTTGGCAGGAGATGCATCTGCTGAAGACCAGGCCTCAAGATATAGATGAGATGACCAGGCCTACATACTTCCTCAAATGACAAACACCAGGCCTAATAAAGCCTAGGTAGACATCAGCCATACTAGTGGAAACCAAAGACCTCCGGAGCCGTCATTTCCTAGAAGGAGTCTTTGCTCTTTCCATGCGCACTTGTTACATAAACTCTCCCAATTGGATCACTATTATCTAAGTGACTATACTTGTAACTTTATTGATTAATCATAGATGTATTCTACACTGTACCCACATACATTTTGTTCTATAAAATTTCCCTGTAAATCGGAGGACTCTGGCTGCCCAGTTTAGGGTAGTCTCCTTCCTCCCAGGCAGCATCTTGTCAATAAATACCTTCCTACTCTTAACCTCCATTGTTTCTACAATTCACTCTTCCATTTTTAGTGAACTGACCTAAGAGTATCAGATAATCTAACAAGCTGGGAGGCATATTTCACATTCATCTTCTCTATTATTATTGGAGATCCTACTGAGATAATAGATGATTAGAAGGAGATGAGCTTCTATTTCTTAAGTTCTTGCTTATACCTGTCTTAGGTAATCAAATTTTCATCCTGAATTTTATTTCTTATCTTTTAAAATTGCTTTATTCCTTGAGTCTGGCATATCACCTTTTATCATTTTTAAAATAATCATAATGTTTCCTTAATGAGGTATTTTACTTTTCCAGGTAAGACTTTAGGTTTCTGTTTCATATTAATTGTTTGACTGGTTTGTTATTTTAGACATTGCTAAGGAAAGGTAATGTTACATTGCCATCTAGTGTACTTTATGGTAACTATAAGTACATTTAGAAAATGCTGTAAAATGGGTCCTTTATGAAATCTATTTTGTATTTGAGAAATATACATTCCTATTAATCACAGGACCCCCAACTACCAGTTCAAAATGATAAGTTGGCAGCCGTTCTTAAGACTTGGGAAAAATTCTATTAATACTTTCTTGTGCAATCTTTCTCTAAACTCTAGAGAAAATATTGAGTTTGTTCTACCTCAGTTTCCTTTCTGGTCTATCTTCTGTTGATGAGGAGGCACTCTTAGCTCTTGGGAATCTCCATTTTCACCTTTCCAGGCTGTAAGTGATGCCTCATGAGCAAGTTGCTTTGATAACTCATGAGTACGAGAAGAGAAGACAACCCGAACCATTTCTGACCTTTCCTAGACAGAGGATCCCTAAACTGTCTTGGCTTTTCCAACTAAGACCTTTCAACTCATCCAGCAGAAAGTGAGCATTTGTTAGCAATGAAAATAGGGAAATCATCTCAGATAGTCAGCTCAGACTTTTATCTGTCCTTTACAGGACACTAACGTGGCGTTCTGCCAGCTAGTAACCACTGTGAGAACAGCTTCTACTCTCAAAGCAGAGGACTGATTTCTCCAGTATCCTCTAGTGGATCTTCATCCCCAGTGAAGCCAATGGCCTATGAAATGTTGACCAACAGGCAGCTGTATTCCTTTCTGGAGGTAGATCTCTGATTGCATAGAACCAGTAGAAGCTGAGAGGATAACTGAGGAGTCATGACCAGGACCCAAAGGTCTCTCTAGAAACTAGGTCCTGACAGCTTAACCAGTAATCAGCAGAAAATCTCCATTTCTCTGTTGTCCCTGCCTGCACTCCTCAGTGAAGTGGAAGGTAACTTCATTGATCACCACATCTTCTCTTTCTCAGAGTGATACTGTTAGGATCCTCTCTTAAGAGTTGAGCTACAGGTTTAGACTATTCTATCTCTGCCAGTAATGTGAACCTCTACACAGCCAGGCACAAATAGAAAGAGTAGCTCTCTAAGATACCTTGACAAATCTTTGCTAGGTTACAAACTCCCTGTAAGCCTTTTTTTACAACTCATTGAGAGTTAACATTAGAATGCCTTGACTACCTTATCACTAGACCACACCTCTCTAGGAAATCTCAAGCAGAAGCAGCTTGCAACAGCTGCGTACCTTTCACAGAAGAGCTAGTGGAGAAGTGACTTACATTTGTACTTTGTATATGCTAACTAAGAGTAAAAAGAGATTTTAGTCACCCCTTCTCTTTTTTCATGTTCATGTAGAAAACCAGTAAGTGTGCCCTGTGGTTGCCAGGTTACAAGTATAATTTTAACCTATGAGTTTCAGATACTTGGATACTTCAAAATAGACTTTGAGGGCCGGGGATTTAGCTCAGTGGTTCCGGCATCTGCCTGGCAAATGTGAGGTCCCAGGTTTGATACCTGGTAACCACACACCACAATGCCAGACATGGTGGCTCATGCCTATAATCCTAGCACCCAGGAGGCAGAGACAGGAATATTGCTCTGAGTTTAAAGGTGAGTTCAGGACCAGCCTGAACTACAAAGTGAGACCCTCTCTCAGAAAAAAGAAAAGACTTTTAATGATGTGTAAACCTTGTCTTGCTGCTGAGGAAAGTTGTCTAGATGATTAGGTAGATAACACAGGTGTCTTAGATGCTTTTTTGTTCTAGGACCCAGAACAAAAGTCCTCTGAGTCATTTGTTTGCTCTCGTCTATCTCTAGAGATGATCTCTTTTGAAGGATGAAAACAGCCACATTCTCTCTCAAAGCATTGGAAAGCAGTGGTTTATGTCTTCTGATTATTGGTTTTTCTAGAAATAGTTCCTTCATTCTGGCTAAAATCAATTGTAACTTGTGTTTTAAAAAACCCTGTAGGAGTAAGAATAAAGTTCCCCCAGGAAGATAAGATCATGCACCAGTACAAGGGTGGATAGTGAGATTTATCTTTCCATCTCTCCCCAGATGGCAGCCATCTGTCTTGAAGTGGACTGAACTTGGGAGATGCCTTGATAGGACAGAAATTAAAGACACTAATTCTTTCTTTTTGCTTTTTAGCATTAGGAACTCAATGTTAAAAACTCTTACTTCTTTGGAATGCATTCTAAAACATTGTCAAAGTTTTGACCCCCACACATTGAAGAACAGCTTAATATTTTTTTTGCACCCACACACGGTCTGCCTATCCTCTAGAGCCAAAATGGAAGACAGAGGGAAGTATTGATTATGACGCAGTTTCACAATTAGAATTATATTGTGAGAGAAAAAAAGTGATCGGAATTACCTTATGTTCAGTTTTTAAGAGCTAATCCTTGCTTATGTTCAAAATGTAAATATAGCCTATAGGAAGTAAATGGCAAATGGAAAGTTTAGCCTCCATATATATGTCCTTTCCTCTCAGTGATCTAAGACAGATCAAACAAGATCTAAGAAAGTTTCAAACAACCCTGACAAGTACATTGAGACCTTGAGAGGACTTACTCTGGCCTATAAACTAGACTGGAAAAATGTAATGTTACTCTTAAATCAAACATTAACTTCTAATGAGAGATAAGCAGCACTACAAGCTGCTATTACATTTAAGAGTGAATATTGAATAAAGGCCAGAACAGACAGCCTGGGAAATGGCTGGTTCCTACCAGAACACAAACAGTTCCTGTGCAAAACCCCCGCTGGCCTATCACCCAAGTGGGAGATGGGAATATAAGATTTTTTCAGGCTTGTGTCCTTGAAGGTCTAAGAGGGACAAAAATTAAGCCCTTCAATTATTTTAGGTTATCAACTATTTATCAAAAAACAATGAAGCTCAAATAAACAATATAATGCTGAACTTCAAGCTACTAGAAAAAGAGGAGCAAGATATGCAAAGATCATACTAGGGAGAAGATTATAAGGATCAGAGCAGAAATCAGTGCAGTGAAGAGTAAGAGAATGGCACCAAAAAAATCAACTAACTGAAGAGTTGGTTTTTGAAAAGATAAACAAAACTGACAGACCCCTCACCAACCTTATCAAACAAAGGAAGGAAAAGGCTCAAGTCCATACTATTAGGAATGAGAAGGGGGAAATCACCACAGATTCAGCAGAAGTCCAGCGGATGATGAACACCAACTTTGAAAATATGTTCTCCTATAAGGTGGAAAATGAAGAAGAAATGGATAGATTCCTAGATACATGTGAACTTCCAAAGTTGCACAAAGAAGATATAAAAATGTTAAATACCCTAATAGCAATCTATGATATTGAAAATGTAATAAAAATCTGAAAAGTGCTGGTCCTGATGGCTTTACTGATAAATTCTACAAAGCTTTTAAAGAAGAGTTAATGCCACTACTTTTCAGACTCTTTAATGAAATCAAAAGGGAAGCAAAACTCCCAAATTCATTCCTGGAAGCAACCATTACATTGATTCCAAAAGGAGAAAAAGACTCAACCAAAAAAGGGAACCACAGACCAATCTCCCTAATGAACACTAATGCAAAAACCTGTATAATATACTGGCAAACAGAATACAGAGAATCATCAAGAAGATCATACACTGTGACCAAGTTGGATTCATCCCTGGGAAGCAAAGATGGTTCAACATATGTACATCAAGAAAAAGATGAAGACTTCACTGCTTTCTTGGATCAGTTACAAAAGGCATTGGTAAAACATACATCCCTAGCTTCTGATTCAGTGGTTGGGACAGGTTTTTTTTTTTCGAGACAGGGTCATACTTTGTACTTCAGACTGGCCCTGAATTCACTATGTAGCGTAGACAAGCCTCAAACTCAACAGTCTTCCCCAGTCTTCCTCTGCCTTCCAAGTGCTGGGATTATAAGTATGAGCCACCATGCCCAACACTGTTGTATGTGGTTACCAGGAATCAAACTTGGGACCTTGCACTTCAAGGCAGGCACTGGAACCACTGAGCTAAATCCTCAGCCCTGGACAGATGTTTCTTAAAAACAGGTTTATTACCCAGTCAGCCCCAGATAGTAGAAAGATGCTACAAAAAAATGCTTTTTGTTCCAAACAACTCACTTAACTTAATATTTTATAATTGAAAGCAGGAGAAGCTCAAGGAGGGAAAAAAAAAAAAAACCAGAAAGAGAGAGAGTGTGACTGATCCAACAAGACTAAAGAGCCATGGGGCATGCTCTGCCATCTCCCTCTGGTCAAACTGTCATATACATGGAGGAGCTCCAGGTAATCATGACTATAGAGGGAAAAGAAAGCAGCCCATCGGGCCAGGGATTTAGCTCAGTGGTTCCGGCGCCTGTCTTGAAGCGCAGGACCTGGGTTCGATCCCCGGTTAACCACATACAATACTGGGTGTGGAGACTCACACCCAGCAGCAACCAGTACCGCATACCACAGTGCTGGGTGTGATGGCTCACACCTGTAATCCCAGCACTCAGGAGGCAGAGGCAGGAGGATTGCTGTGATGTGAGTTGGAGGCTGAGGCCTGAACTACAAAGTGAGACCCTGTCTCAAAAAAGAAGAAGAAGAAGAAAGGCATAGGCAAGGATTTTCTGAACAGAACCTTAATTGCACTCTTAACACCAAGAATAATAAATGAGATCGTATCAAAGTAAACAACTTTTTCATAGCAAAGGAAGCAACCAAGAGAATAAAGAGATAACTTGCCGAATATGAAAGAAATTTTGTCAGCTATTCCAGAATATATAAAGAATTTAGAAAACTAGCCCCCCACCAACAAAAGATTCTTGTTCAGCTTCTCTGACCATGAGAGAAATGCAAATTAAAACAACACAAGATTCTATCTTACTTCAGAAAGAATGGCTACCACCAAAAAGTCAAGTAATACTAACAAATGTCTGCAGGGAAACAAGGGACAAAGAAATATTCTATATTGTTGGTGGGAATATAAACTAGTACAGGTAGTATGGAAATCAGTATCAAATTCTTCAAAAAACTAAAAATAGAAATAAACTCCATCTATTCCCCTTGTAGGTATCTTCGAGAGAAAGTTAAAGATATCATATTCAGTGATATATGTATACTCAGGTTAATAGCAGCACAGCTCATAGTAGCTAAATCTAAGAAACAGCCTGTATATCCATCATCAAATGACAAATAAAATATGATATTTATACACATTAGGTAGTGTACTGCTATAAAGAAAGATAACTGAGTCATTTGTAGCAAAGTGAATGTGCCTTGAGACAATAATGTTAAGTGAAATAAATCAAACACCTAGAATCAAATATGGCATTATTTCTCTTATGTGAGAACCAAAAGTTAAGTGAAAGAGCTAAATAAAAGGTAGTAGAAACAGAGAGATCTTTTGCCTTCACACTAAGCTACATCTCTAGCTCTTTTTATTTTTTTATTTTGAGGCAGAGTATTGTTAAGTCACTAAGTTGCCCAGTCGGGGCCAGAACTTACAGTTCTCCCACCTCAGCTTCCAGCCTCGACCTCGGTCTTCCTGCCTCAGCCTCCCAAATGTGCCACTATGCCCTGTCCAGTACCATTTCTTGGTTGTAGTAGATTTACTGGAAATTTCAGAATCAATTTAAGGATTCCAGTCTCTTATCAAGTTGTTTTGGTTGCTGTAGATCTTTTGTATTTTGCTATAACTCATCGAATTAAGTTGTCTATTCTAGTTGAGTGAGATGATATGGAATCTGTAGATCAATGTAAGTAGAGTTGTTAACTTATAATACTGAATAACCTGTGACTTTGTAAGTACTATTTCATTATTTTCTCAGCAGTGTTATATAGTTTTTACACTGTAGGTGTGTAGTTCATTGAATTCTAAGTGCAGTAGTACCTCTGTTCATGAATTTAATTTGTTCCACAATTCCAGAAAAAATGGCCTTAGTCATACTCATCAGCCCATGCAGAGTTCACAGACACACACACACACACACACATTTCCAAACACTTCTGTTTGCAAACCAACTTGTTCACAAACAAAAGCTTCATTACCAAGATCTTGTGCAATCTTGTTATACTCACTCACTGCTTCAGCAGATTTTATGTAGATTTCTTAGCTGATCGTACATACAGACATGGTCATGCCATTTGCTAACTCAGAGTTTTACTTCATACTTTTATATTTGTGTGTCTTGTTTCTTTATTTGATTGTAATTTTGCAGAACAACGTTGATTAGGAAGGCTGTGCACAGGGAGCCTTTCTTTGCTCCTAATGTCAGGGAGAAATCAGCCTTTAATTTTTATGACATTAGCTATAGATTTTTATAGATTTCTTTTATTATATTGAGAGTGTTCCTTTCTTTTAGCTTATTGAGATATTTTGTCATAAGTGGGTGATAAGTTTCTTAGGCTGTTTTCTCTGAACCTGGTAGATTGATCCAATGATTATCGTCCTTTGTTAATGTGGTAAAATATATTGATTTGCATTCAAAAGTTAAACTCACTGTGTACTCCTGTACACATGATTGTACTATATTCCTTTTAAAAGATTTGCTGAATTAACTTGCTGGTATCTGTTCTGAATTTTTGTGTCTAAGTTCTAAGTTTTGTGTCTAAGTAAGAAATATTTATCTGTACCCTTCTTGTAATACTTTGAGTTGGGGAAGTGAATATTTCATAAGATGAATAAATGGCTATTCTTCTGCAATTTTCTAAACCTGTTTTCAAAGGACTATTATTATTTTTCTTTAAATATATGATGAATTCATCAAGTAAAGCCATTTGAATCTCAAGGCTTCTTTGTGAAATAATTTTGTTATAATTCCATTTTAGACTAATGCATGTCTTATTCAGATTTTCTATTTCTGTTTCTTTTTCAGTCAACTGAATATTGTATATCTTCATTTCGTTTTTTTCCTGTAGCGTCTTACCTCTCAGTCCTATTCTGTGACTTGTTCATGACAGATACTCTATTTTTCATCTCTCGATATTCCGTTGTATTCTTTTTTAGATGTTCTCTATTTCCTCCTACTGTGTTTTCCTCATATAATTGAACAAATCTAACAATATTCTTGTCAAATTCCATCATCTCTGTCACTTCATGTTCTGTTTGCATTAGCTTTTCTCCTGGATATTTGCTCCATTTCGTGTTTCTTAGCTTGTCTAGTCATTTTCGTGTGGTCACTGCCTGTGTGGAATACAGTGACGATGGCTGGTCATTTTTGGCCTTTTCTAAAGAGCAGTGGCCTTCTAGAAGGCAGATAAGTCACGCAGCTCATCTCGCCTTTTTTGAGGTTTGTTTTTACTTTTCTTTGAATATTCGGAGAGCAGCAATAGCACAAGATACAATAGAGGTCAGCTATGAAGTGTGGCAATTTTTTGACATTTCTATTTTAAGAGTTACGCTGAGCATGGTGGTGCATACCTGTAATCTCACTGTTTGGGAGGCAAGAGACTACCACAAGGTCGAAGCCAGCCTGGGCACCATAGTGAGATTAAGGCCAGCCTGAACTACACGGCAAAAAAAAGATCAACAAGGATTCTACTCTGAATGGAGAAATCCCAAAGGATCCCCAGCCCTGTGTAAGGTCTAGGGTGTGTGGATCTTACGGCTCACTTACAACTCACAGAGTCGATTTTTTGCCTATTCTCATGGGAATTAATTCAACCTATCCAAATGCATCTTGGTATTCATCTAAATCTCCAGCAGACCTCATTAATGTTTCTTGGGTTCTTTTTCTGCAAATCCCCTTCCTCTCTAGAACTCTGATTCATGACTTCTACCCTCTGGGGGCTTCCTCAGTTCCAGATTCTTTTCTCAGTTTGCTGAACAGTCATGATCTGCTGATGATCTTCTTTGCTCAAGGTTCTAGGCTATAATCCAAACAGAAATTTAAGGCCGTGAACACCCAGCCTTATTTACTTCTGTTTTCTTAAGCTTCACAGTCCTGTACAAGCTATCATTTAGTGTATAAAAGCAAGATAAGTGTTTTGTCTAGTATTTTAAGTTCATCATGGGAGCAAAAGCTGATCTTTCCTCTCTCCCCCTCTCTACTTCTTCCAGTCCTGCTCCTGGAAAAAATATTTATGAGGTGTGTGATATTTACTGAAACCATTTTCCAGTGTTCAGTTATTGTTTTTACATGCGATGAGATTCAGTTATGGACTTTTTTCTTTTCTTTTTTTGACAGGATTTCACTTTGTAGTTCAGGCTCACCCTGATGTTCAAAGGCCAGAGATTAGCTCAGTCGTTCTGGCGCCTGCCTAGCAAGTGCAAGGTCCTGAGTTCAATCCTCGGTAACCACGTGGAACAGTGCTGCGTGTGGTGGCTCAGGTCTGTAATCCCAGCACTCAGGAGGCAGAGGCAAGAGGACTGCTGTGAGTTTGAGGCTGCACTCAAGGCCAGCCTGAACTACAAAGTGAGACCCTATCTCAATAAATAAATAAATAGATAAATAAATGATGTCTAAGGAGGAGAATGCAGGAAATTCAGTAAGGAAGTAGCAAACTAGAAATTTAATGCTGGATAAGAAATTGCCCTTAGTTGGGAGCAACAATACATAATTTTGGAGAAAAATCATTTCACAATTAAAATTATTATTAGGCCTCTCTTTCCTGCCCAAATTCTAGCTATGGTGTATTCTAGTTTTGCTTCCAGTCACAGCTAAGATCTCAGTGACCCACTGATGCTGTGATACTTCACGGCAGGGTGATAGCAGCTGAAGACATCCTGGGAATGGACAGATTCCTAATCAACTGAAGTTCCGCACTGTCCTAAGATGTATGAACCGCTGCCCTCTGAGTGGCCTATGACATTCGTTACGCCCAGTGCACCCAATGAAGTGTAGCAAGTTCCAAGCCTTTCATCTTTGTTATCCAGAACAGCACTGATCAGGCCCAAGACTCGGCTTCTTCTTCCAATCTCATTTTTCTACCTTTTCTGTACCATAATTAATTCACCCTACGCCGCCTTGGTTCACAGTTCACTTAACTACAGAGGTTCTTGGAACCTCTCCCTCGTCTCTTCCCTCTAGTCCTTCATTCGTGGGAAATGTAAATCCACTGAGGTTAGTGCCATGGGTGACGAATGACATCTATTCCAGTTTTTTGTCACTTCTCCTCTCTCCTTTCCTTCAGTGCTGTTCCAAAATAGTCTTTCCAAAGTCTGCACCTTCAAAGCCCCTGTCAGTCTTGCCTGTTTTATCTCCTTCTCTGTACTCTTTATCTTCTCCCTCTCCTCTAAACCATCGGTGAGATTATCAGAGAACTTCTGCTGTCATGTCAGTACATAAGCGGCACCACTGATGTGCATTCCTTTCATGTCAAACAGCCTATTTAGATGTTGGCTGTATTTGAATATTCCTTTGATTAAAATCTAGTGTTTCTATTTTATGTATATTCAAACTTTCTGTAATGAAGTGCAAAGCAGAGCATTATTTTTAGCAAGGATTTGTTTGAAATCTGTACGCAGTCTTATCTGGGGAGTGGGACCCACAGTGCAGAGCCCGTGGTTCTTTGCTGGTGATGCTCAACATCGCTCTGACTGCAGGGTTATTTACTTCCCTCAGGGACACCAAGGTAGAGCAGAGACAACTGGGAGAGGGGCAAGTAAAACATACTCTTGTGTACATAAATATTCCCTAAGCACTGGAGTGTTAGTCTCAGCAGCTTATTAGTCCACAGGAAAAATGCAAGCAGTGGAAACAGAGATTCCATGCAGAGACGCCTTTCATAGTGTAACTCATCCTTATTGCACCAGTGTCGTCACCTGTGGAACTGAACATCAGTGAGACTCACAGGCCTGTCATGCTCACAGTGACCATCTCTAATGTTTGACTCACCCTCCGAGTCTCTTCTTCACAAGTCACATGATTATAAATAAAATAGATGTGTTTTGTCTTCCAAATCTTATTTTTGTTTTCCCTGGTGCTAGGGATTGAACCTAGGGCTCCCCATGTGCTAAGCAAGTGTTGTATGGCTGAACTACATCCCCAGCCAAGTCCTATGTATTTTAATGGATCACTTTAAAAAGTCTTACATTGTATATGATTAGCCTCAAGAGACATATATCAGCACTGACTCAGAGTGATAGGAAAATAATTCTCAAGCTATAGTTAGTTTCTGGGTTTTTCATACCCCAAGATGTATAAGACTTTGTGAGCTCATGATTGCTTTTCACTTTTAACAAGGCCTGACTTGCTGGGTGTGGTGGTGGCACATGCCTATAAACCTAGCACTTGAAAGCAGAGGCAAGAAGACTGCCATGAGTTCAAGGCCAGCTGAGATTGCAGAGCAAGACCTTACCTCAACAGATAAATAAATCCTGAGTTAAATAACTGAGAAAATTTAGTCTTTCGTATCTTCATTATATTCCTTTTTTACCTTTTCTTTATTGTGAAAAACTGTAAATGGAGTGAAGTGCATAAACCATTGACATATGAGTAACTTGAACATGTTATAGTACAAACTCCCTGCAACCATTAGTTAAGAGAGAACCAGTACCTCAGGGCCCTAGACGTCCCCTTCCACATCTGGATCCTTTCCTCTGCCAAGGTAATCCCTACCTCGTTATTCATTTTCTTAGAGTGATGCAGCCTACTGTTGGGTCAGGCTTCTTTCATCCAACATTATATATTCTAAATCCAGCTATATACTAGTCAAGAGCTGTAGTTCATTTGCGATTGTTGTGTAATATTCCATCTATGGATATCCCATAATTTATATATGTTTTCTTGTTTGAGGGTAAACAGTGTTACTTTGATAATTATTATTTAACTTCCAGTTCACATATGTAAATATTTCTTTGCATGCTGTTATGGCTCATATCTCAGCATTCCCTCACAGCCTTCCGTGGTCAGAGGAGGGGCTTCTTGGAGGCTGCTGGATCTGGGGTTTGTGATGCTGGGGTCGATTGTGTGGTGGTGCTAGGATTCAGGCAGTCCCACCCCTGGGTGTGAGTGCTACCCAGCCTAAAGGTAAGGAGTCTGGATAAAATGCTTGGGACAAAAAGAGAGTCATCACTTGTTGCTTGTCACCTGCTGCTCTTGCTGCCTTGTTCCTTGTGCTCACCAAAAACTGTTTCTCCTCTGCCGCCATGAGTGATAATAAACATTTCCTCCTTTCTCTTTGTGTGTCAGGGATTTTGTCTCAGCAGTGACTGATGTACATACTTTTTTTTCCATGAAAAATGCCTTTTTTGTAATTGAGGTGTCATTGGTTGTGCTCAGCATTGGTACATGGACATTTCACTTTGTACACAATTATTTTTTAAAATTAATTTTATTGGCATACTTTTATTTATTTATTTAGAGACAGCGTCTCACTTTTTATAGTTGAGGCTGGTCCTGAGCCTGCTACCTAGCCCAGATGAGCCTCAAACTCACAGCAGTCTTCCTGCCTCTCCCTCCCAAATGCTGGGATTACAGGCGTGAGCCACTATGCCCAGCATGATGGTATGTGCTACTGATTTTTGGTGGGCATGAGTTACCACGCCCACCATTGTTCTATGTGGTCACTGGGGATTAAACCTGGGATTTTGCACTTGCAAGGCAGGTGTAGGAACTACTGAGCTAAATCCCCGGCCCATTGGTAGATTTTTTTTTTATGACAGCCATTCTTGCTAGAGTGAGATAGAATCTCAGTGTTGTTTTAGTTTGCATTTCTCAAATAACCAATGATGTTTAACATTTTTTCATGTTTATTCACTGTATGTATTTCTTCTGAGAAATGCTTATTCATTTTATTTTATTTATTTATTT
>PVIR01007410.1:0-61064 GCA_004026965.1 Petromus typicus | reverse complement strand
GTAAATGAGTCCTAGCATTGTATGTTATATATTGTGAAATAGAAAATGCTCAATGTAAAATAAGGTGAAAGGGGACAATGTTGAGATTGTAACAAAAAAGTAAGGAAACAAATTTTATGTATATGGGGGGGTGGTAGGGTGGGTAGGGCTATGGGAAAAAATGAGAATTAAGTTGTGTCTTATACTGGTACAAATCCCCTTTATGGAGTGCAATCATGATGTGTATATTTAATGTACCAATAAAGATTTTAAAAAATGGTGAATTCATGCTGTATGTTCTTTATCTGCAATGCAAATCTCCTGCATGCACAGCATCAGTTTGGTCCCTATCACATCACCCTTGTGGGATTTGAGAGCAAAAGAAATGAATATAAATATGATAATGTTCACAATTTGCTGTGTCATAATAAGGAAGTCTTTTGTTTTGACTATAAGTTTCTGTACATATCCATGATATATTTAAACAAGCTAACTTATTAGTTTATAGACAAGACAGATGTTTAATCCCAGAAACAACATGCTTATCTCTGTCCTAAGCCACCTTTGGCACATAAAATAAATTCCAGCCTCCCCCAAAACTCTATATACAAATTAAAATTCAAGCCAAATAGATTTCCCAAAGCTAATCTATTCTTCTTAGATTATTAAATGCAAGCAAGAGAAGTGATTATCATATGATCATCAAAACCAGAATTACTTAAACACAACCTGGTTTATAGACCATATCATTCTCAGCTTCTTCACTTCACTTTCAGTTCTTGCAGAGTAAAATTCCTATGAAGCAGTAATACTGTGACCACATCACTACGCTGTGGGGCAAAGGAAATATATTAAGGAAACAAGGTGTTATGCTATTATATTTTGATAGAAAGCTGATTCAGGATATGGACTGGCTGTGGAAGGAAGCTAATAAGGAATATGAGGAAATTATATATCCATGCTTAAATACATACCTCAACCTTGACTTTGAAAAGTACAATAATTCAAGAAAAACCAATAAACCTAGCTTCACAAAAGCAAAAGAATGTTGAGAAGACCATTTATGTAATTAGGTGTCTGTCAAAGTGGAAGAGGGTAGGAAAACTACACCAGAGTAAAGAGAATAAAAAGTTGAGAAGTACCACAATTTTATTTCATATTAACAAAAATCTTACAAAACCAATGGATTTTGAGTTCAAAACTCATCTCCAGAAATTTAATAGAAGAAACTCAAATGTCATAAACTTTTCATGTGATCAACTGAAAGATACTTTTGTTACTGTTTATATTCATTTTTTAAAATATTAAAAGAAGAATATGAGAGGGTGAAATAATTTAGAAGCTAAATTGCACAAGCCAATTATTAAAATAATTCAGTGCTACCCAGACTGCTGAGTAGATATCAAATATTATTAATAAATAACCTAAATTTATTGCTTTTTAATGTACATCTTTAAAGTAAATTATGCTACTCATGTCTATAGCAGCTCAGTTTGTGATAGAAAAATCTTGGAAACAACCCAAATGCCCATCAACTGGAGAACAGATAAAGATGTGAGTTTTTTTTTTAATAAAATGTAGTATCACTGTGCCATAAAGAATGCTAAATTTGAGTCATTTTTACTCAAATGAATGTACCTTGAGGACAAACACGTAAGTGAAATAAATAGGTCACAGATGTATAAATACTGTACCCTTTTTCTAGTATGAGAAACTGAAGATATAAATGATTCTAGAGTGTATGGTAGATACTGTGAAATAGAAAATATTCAAATGGTAATGGCAGTAGGGTATATAGTGTGGAGGAAAAAGTGTGATGATAAAAGGAAAAAAAGCTTATGTATATACAGGTTGGGGAGTTGAGAATTAAGACATGTCATGTACTGGTAAAATTTTCAATGTCAGTTGTGATCATGATGTGTATATAAAATATCTAATTAATTAATAAAATAAAATAAACTATGCTAAAGATTAGGAAAATTCACAGTGCTTCACAAAGCAACTTCTGGGCCAGGGATTTAGTTTAGTGGTCCCAGTACCTGTCTTGCTACTACAAGGTCCGGAGTTCAATCCCTGGTACCCAAAGAAAAAAAAAGTAATTTAATATCCACCTGCCTCTATAATTCATTAAAAAGCAAAAATAAATGGTTTTTTCAGAACAATCATAGACATGAATTTGACAGATGAATATTTCCTGCCTCCTATTAACAATGAGAAAATATCATGTTTATTCATAATGGCCTGCATTCTTACAGACAAGTGAAGCTGTTGGCATATACCATTATTCAGTTTTGTAAAGGCAGTGCTACAACCTGTACTTGCTTATTGTGAACAAAACTGAAAATCTGAAATGGATTCACAATTTCAATAAGTACTTTAAAGTTTAAAGCTAAAGTTTAAATAATATGAAAAGCACCATTAGAATAATTACCAAAAGTCATATTTCAGTTCCCTGATCTATGACAGCCTGGCCTTGTCTAAGCAGGCTTCTGGATGAGGTGAATGAACACTGGAGAACAGGACTGAATGATGCCATCAGAGCTGGTCAAATATTAAAAGCATAAAAATAAATCTTTTTCCTATTAAAAAAAAGGCACACACACCTGTAATTAAAATAAATTCCTACCCAAATTAAATTGCCTAGAAGTTTTCTCTATAAGGCTTTATGCATTATAAATACCCCTTGACTTTGGCCTGTCATATTTCCTCAATCAATCATGCAGTAGCCTACAATTAAATTGAAATGATTCAATCAGGGAAAATCAAATTTTAAACATTTAGTTTCAGTAATATGATTATGAAGCTTTTAGTGATATTGTAATTACTTTGAAGCTTTGAGCATATGTTTCTACTGAGAGTATTCCATCGAGGAAAACTGCATTAGGGAAACAAGTAAATACAGACTCCAATGAAGCAAAAGTACATTTATTGTAAAGTTAAAAGCTAAAGGTGGACAAACACAAGACATCCATGTGATTTATAGTTTAAACATCCTCCACAGAACAACCACTTTAAAATCCTAGCTTATCTCCATATTAAAATAATTTGATATCTTACTCTAAAGGCAATAATTAGAGATGCAGTAAGGAGAAGCAAAAGCAAAGCACAGGAGGAAAGAGAAAGAAAAAAATGTGGCTAACTAAATCTCTCTCCTAAAATTAAACAATCAACTCTCAGAATATGAAATGTTTTAAATGTATTTAATATTTATCAAAATAAGAACATATTGTTACTTCCTCTATTTATTTTCTCATCCATTTCCACACTCTGGAATTCTACAGATTATAGGGACCCAAGACATAAATGAGAAACTGCCCCTTAAATAAATACCAATAGAGAAAGGATCCTTCTATGGGAACTGGAGAAGATAAACAAAAGGCAAGGACAATATGTCCTCTCATTTAAATGATAATTTCATTCATTCACCAATTATTTCTGAACCACAAGCATACTTCTTTCCTCAAGAACAAGACTAGCAAGTAAGCAATATCAAAACAGAGTCAGAATATGTCTTTAAAATTTAGCAGGAAAATGATTTCAGCAAAATGACCTGAAAAATACAAACTTTTTAAAGATTTGTTTATTCTGATTATATCAAAGTATAGCTACTTGCCCTAATTAATTATTTTATAGGAAATTTTATTTTTAAACATGAACTCACCTCATTATAGTCACAGATACAGCGCCTTCCTATCACCATAGATGAGGCTTGATTCATAAAGTTGTACTATCCTGCCCACTTAGCACTAAAATATTAATCTGCTTTCTATTCTCAAATGGCCCTTAGAGCTGAATGGTGTAATGGACATAGTGTCCATTCATTCCAAATATAGGGCTCTCTTTTTTAAAATTAAGATAAACTAAATTGGCACATTAATAATATATATGTTAACTGAAAGTAAATGAGTGAGACTTAGCATCGCCTCACTGCCAAAGTTCTCTTTCTAAAAATAAGCCTGATCATGCCTATTCCCAGCCTCAAAACCAAGTAGTTCTTCCTTACTCAGCACAAAATCTGAAGTCTTAAGCAAGACAGAGAAAATTTCCCTAGTTGTCTTATACTCTTCACCCTTATGTGGATGACTTCTTCCATACTCCATGTTATTAAGTGCTACTGCTCCTTGCAATGCCCTCTCCTAACAAGTCTCCCATGTTATCTGCTGGTATCTCTGTTTCAAAACTTATTTTCTTTACTTTACTGTTCAGGAGAATATTCAAATCTGAAGGTTCACCTCATAAATACCATCTGTGCTGGTGGATACCCTGCTATAAAATACACTTAAATATACTTATTTGGTAACTCTGATTATTGCTGATAATTATTTCACAAGTATACACAATCACATTCACTAAAGTGGAACTTTCTCTCTTACCTATGCAGATCTATGGCCTGTCATTTATCTTATAATATGAGACTTAATATATGTTAGCTGATTTTAACATTTATTTTCTTCTCTTTGCAAAAAAAGTTAACATTTTTCACAAATCAAATTCTGCATACATTTTTAATATATTCCATATTTCAGTTAGACTTTCTTCTAACTGTATTAACACTGGATGATGGAATATTTTCACAAACGATTCAGTTAAATCTGCTTCATAGAACCAAATTCTATACTGACATCTACAAAAAACTAATGTGAACTAAGCTACAAGATTTTGTTCTTTTGTCCTTCTCAAGTTTACTACAATTTATTTAATATTCTGTGTAATTTTCAACCAAGACAGATTAGCTATTATTTACAAAGGGCAGGACAATGTTAAACTATTTCAAAGGAGCATTAAATGTCTAGTGTTCACCATAAACTCTCAAATCAGAAAGCAAAATGTACATAAAATGGTTATTTGCTCTGCTTTGTCTGATCATCTGTTGTTATGTGAAGTCATATTTCCTGTCAAAATTATAACAAAGCTTCCCCTGCTCTACAGGATACAAATTAGCAAGCTGGTATATCAAATTACCCAGCTGTAATTCACTATTCCAGTCCAAAGGAGTATCCACATTTTTTCTTTTTTTGGTCACCTGGGAAAACTACCTTGAAAAGTGAGCTGTGTCCTTGGCCACCTTTATTAACTAGTCCACAAAAAAGCTTAATGGGCAACATTACTGCATTATCTTTAAATGATCCCAAAAAAGGAAAAAATCAGGTAGCATTGCTATAAATGCAATGTACTACACCTGTCATGCTTCCTTCATCAGTAGGCACATAATAGTCTGCTTTCAAATGGCAAAGCATCAGTGGCAACTGAGGTGGGCTGAACAATGACTCCTCAAAATGTCCACACCCTACTCCCTGAAGCCTGAGGGTACTAACAAAGCAAAAAGGACTTTGCAGATCCTCATAGTCCCTAACTCTAACCACTAGTGTTTTTGTAAAAGGAAGGCAAATGGGAGATTTGACTATAATAAGAGAGAAGGCAATACAACCACAGAAGTAGAGTGGGGTAAGGCGGCCATGGGCTAAGCAATGCCAAGTGCTCTACAATGCAAAAGGATTCTTCACTGAAATTTCCAGGGGGAACTAGCCATGCTAAAACTATGATGTTAGGCCCATAGTCTTCAATTTGAACTTTTAGAATAAATTTGTTTTATGGTAAGCCACTTAACTTCTGACAATTTATTCCAGCAGCAACAAAAAACTAATATGTAATAGAGTCAAACCTCCACAATATATAATATTGAAAAGTTGAATATTGAAAAGAATTTATGTACATTTTTATATTCCTGAAAACACTACCTTTAAGACAGAACATGCAATTACTTACAATACATTGCCATTAAGAATTTATCGGACATAATTTATCATGAAAGTACTATAATCAGTTTCATACTTCTTACAATAATGCAGCAAGTACAGTCCCTTATGGCTGTATTTATGCTACTTTGTTTTCAGCACTTCCAGAAAACTGTATGCTTAATGTAGAATTTACAATGAAAAATAAGTAAAAAAATGAAATTATAATAATTTGGGAATATATTTAATGATATTTTATATATACAAATGTATTTAATGCTACCTAGTTTTCTATGATAATAAATAGCACCTTACTTTAAGAATATTAAAAATATCACTATCAGTTAACAATTCACATATTTATTGGTGTTTTTTGTTTGTTTGTTTGTTTGTTTTGAGACAGGGTCTCGCTTTGTGGTTCAGGCTGGCCTCTGAGCTCAGCCTCAAACTCACATCACAGCAATCCTCCTGCCTCCGCCTCCCAAGTGCTGGGATTATAGGAGTGAGCCACCACGCCCGGCATTGTGGTATGTGGTGAGTCTCCACACCCAGTATGGTATGTGGTTACCAGGGATCGAACCCGGGCCCTTGCGCTTGCAAGACAGAACCATTGGGCTAAATCTCCGGCCCAATTCACATATTTATTAATCATTAATGTTTAAGTCTCTTTTGTCATCATTTCTGAAAGACAAAAAAATTTCACCTTCAGAAACATGATCTCAACAGGCATTACCACACCTTCTTTGACTAACTTCACTTGTGTAATTCGTATTCTATTGGACATGAAATGATCAAACTGGCTAAAAGCCATATCTATTCTTATTAAATATTTGAACAAAAATATCGTGACAGCTATAGTTTGATCCAATAATGAATTTTCTTCAATGTTAGGTGCCTAATGAAAATTACTACTACTACTCTGACCACCAAAGCAAAAGACAATCACAAAAACTACTACAGTACCAGAAATCTTCTCTACATAAAAGGAAGCCTATATACTTGATTTAAACTGTACTAGCTGCTATGTTAGTCAGGTTTCCGCTCACTAGGTCGCAATATCCAATGCCCAAGACTTAAAGCAGAAGTTTCATTTGCCTCATGGTTTCATCACATAATCAGCACAACAGAACATCACTAGAGAAGAAGGGGCCAGGAACCAGTTATACTACCCAGAGTCCTATTCATGTCTCACCCAGACACATACCAAAAGAATGGAACACCAACCCCCTGGGTGGCTCCAAAGCCAATCAAATTGTCACAATCAAGCTTCATTATCATATCACCAAACACTGAAAATAAGATTTGGTAGCTCCTTTGAAATCAAAATGGTAATATATAAAAGTCAGTCTATGACAGAAACTTTACAAAAAGCAAGAAATGGCAGGTAGACTCATATACATTAAAAAATAAAAAGAGATAAAGAAAAAATAACTCTAGAAAAGGAACATGGTGAAAGGAGAAATTCCCTCTGCTTGGATATATCATCAATTCATAAATGATCAAAAGTGAGGAGTTAATATCAGGCTTCCACTAAACTATATAACTTTCAATTTGTAACACATTTAGATTATATCTAAATTGAAGGCAATACAGTAAACTACATATAATTCACTCATGCCATTATGAATAAAGTTAACTTCAGATAAAACACCTCTAAAAACTGTTTTACACAATTATCCAAATTTGGTGAATGCCAACTTGCCTGTGCAGTCTACATCTGTCTATGGTCACCAGCCCAGATAAGCAGCACCTCAAAGAAGACCATCTCATCTGAGAAGGAGAAAGGACTCCAAGGAGAAAGGAGGCCAAGATCAGGTTTAGACACAAAGCATGGGATATTATCTTTAAATCCTTAATTATCCAAGTAGTACATCTAACTGTTACACTAACTTGTAGTGGCCCAGAGTTGATCAGTACCCAAAATTCTGGTTCAAAGGAAAGAAAAAGTATAATTCAGACTGGATTCTTCTGAAAGTAAAATCCAGAGTCAGGCATAAAAGTACTTTCCGCGCAGACAACTGCTTGTCTAGAGAGTGTCTCAAGGACATCATGATGCATGCTCTTTTCCATAACAACACCAAAACACAAGGTAGTCAGTCACATGGCAACTTCAGGCACAAGCAAAGAGAGCTCATCTCTGATTGCCTGCATGGCAGCTGCTCCTGTGAGCTAAAGAATGGAATGTTAAAATAGAACTTCTGAGAAAATTCATTATTATGAGTATTAAGGGAAAGAGAAAATAAATGAGGAATGCAAAAACAGGGTGCAGACTGCTTCTATAACTAAAGGTTTACTTTAGATATCTACTAATCTTCCAATTCCATTTCTCTAATTCATGAATACAGAGAAAGTTTCAAGTCTAATTTCTACCTATCTGGATCTAAGAAATGGCTCTATTCCAACTTACACGAGCTTTAAAAACCATTGCAGTTACAAAAGGCTTTATCTTGGCTCCCCCTTTTTTATGCACTGAAATTCTAAAACCACTTAACAATAAAAACACTTGGTGCATTTATCAATGATGTAAGTAAATAATGAGAACAATTCAAATGGAACACCTAAATTGGTTCTCTAAATCTATTTTTTTCCTCCTTTGAAGAAAATGGAGGCATAGAAAGGATGAGATTGCTGTATAATGAACATGATCTCTAATATTAGGATTGTTTGAATCTCACAATGAAAGTAAATTGGAGTAATCAAAAAGTAATCAGTACTTTTAAAATTTAAACTTTGTCTAACCATGGCCTCTATATATGCCCATGACTGTACAGACATCTATAGAGATATCCAAGAGAAAGGAATGCTATCCTTTCTTGTTCTGGGTAATCCAACAGCCCTAGTTATATCAACATTGTTCTCTCTATGTAAAGAAGAAACTAAAAATGGAACTATAGTAATCATTTGCCACATATTTCTGCAACAGCATCAACCAAAAAAAAAAAAATTAAAGCTAGGGTAACAAGAAAACAATTCTATCAATGAGAGATATTAATATACTCTACAAAATAACTATTTGAGAAATATAGTCCTGAAATGTCATTTAATTTCATATTAAATCATTGTTATAACCCTGAGAAAAGTCACTTTCTGCTCCATACCTACCCAATCATTCTACAGGAAGGTAAACTCATATACATTAAAAAATAAAAAGAGATGAGCAAAGAAAGAAAACTCTAGAAAAGGACTATGGTGAAGGGAGACTGTCTTCTACTAACAGAATCTATTAAAACTTATCATGCAACCAGGGTTGGGGGAAAAGAGAAGAAATGAGAATCAAGTCATGTCATATTCTGGTACAAACTCTCAATATTGAATGCAATTTTGATGTGTATTCACAATGTACCAATAAAGATTAAAATTAAAAAAAAAAAAACTTATCCTGGATTTCCTGGCACTAGGGGCCCTAGGTTATAACTTTCACTGCTACAGGTATCTTTCTAAAACACAATCAATTCATAAGGGTCTGTTCTCTAAATAGTGGTTTGACTCCTTCCTATCGCCAACTCAAATGTCTGCTTAATACTGCTAATATACTGTGACCCTCTACCCTTATTAGATGACTTTTACTCCATTTTTTCCTTTTCCCTCAGTGCCTCTGCATATATC
The DNA here is from genome assembly GCA_004026965.1 of Petromus typicus. Lineage (NCBI taxonomy): Eukaryota > Metazoa > Chordata > Mammalia > Rodentia > Petromuridae > Petromus > Petromus typicus. The sequence goes on along the minus strand of PVIR01007410.1, from coordinate 51,744 downwards.
TCTCCCTGAGTACAAAAGTATACCTTCACAGAGATAATTCCCATTGTCTTTCATTACAACTCAAATCTATCCACTGAGAAACAGGTGGATCTGCCTTGCATTTAGCTGCCATCAGTGGGTTGTTTTTTTTTTGGGGGGGGGGGTTGTTTGTTTGTTTGTCTTTTGGTTTTGTTTTTTGTTTGTTGTTTTTTAGTTATTGTTGGCTTCTTTTGTATAAACCTCTATTAGGATATTGCCATCCAGGTTTGCAAATCTATTTTCCTGTATATCATCTGGACCAGTGTGATGAAACTATGACACACATTCTTTTTTTTCAAGATAAAAGATATTAATGTATCAGATGTTTTTTTTCTAAACTAAAACTTTAGTTTTTACATTGAATTTTAGTGTTGGTAGTTTGCAATAAATAAGTAGGGCTGGGGCTGCATTTTGGGCACTGGTTATTAAATGGTTTGCCTTACTTATCTAGACTATGAGAAAGGACCTGACAATTAAAAATTGCTGAAATCTTGGCTGACTCTAAAGAGGAATTGATAGCTTCAGATTGAGAAATGAGAGAGAAGTGGCAAACAACTATAGAGCTTAAGAAAAATTACAAATAAAGTTGGCTGCCTTTGAGGTAAGCCTTGAAAGGATGAGTAGTATTTTCCAGCATACAACAGAATGAGAAAGCATTAAATCTGAACTACGTCAGAACATATGAAGACTCATGTGTATTATACTGATACATATACACACCTTTCTAATTATTGTACTCTGCTTCTCTAAGAGAGAAAGTAGACTGGTGTCATAGATATGTGCCTTGTCATTCTAACTGAACTGCAAAGTCGCTGAGGGAAAATGGTGTCTTAAATTTGTGTCCCTTCCTCATAGGCAATATAAATACATATACTTCTAACCTAGACTCACCCCTGCCCAGCACCACCTATAAAGAATGAGAATGGAATTATTATTATTAATTCAAATACCTATTAGTCCAAGGAGAAAGATTTCTATTTAATGAAAAACAGATATGTGCATTAACATGATAGAAGTTCTCTATATAATCAGGAAACACTACTAAGAGAAACAGTCCTATTTCAGCAATTCCTTTCAACCAAGATTCTCTCATAAAGGACGAAGTAAGTAAGGTTTGGGGGTGAACTATAACAGAAATAAGCCAACTGTCAACGTAAGTCCCTTTATTTAATATTACAAAACTTAAGAGAGAAACCATTCAGTTTACTACAAAGAAACATTTAAAATAAGCTCATTAAATGGAAATTAAAACAGAAACACTGAATAAGTCCTGGGCTACAATTAAAGGCTGAAGAAATAGCAGGTAAGAAACAATTTCCATTGATCAAAGAACTGAAAGCTAACAGAATAAAGTATTTTGCATTGAAACTGTTTTCATGAATATGAAGCATTTCGAAGGAAGGATAACTTTTTCTTTTTCAGTATTTTTCAAAGAAGCTTTGGAAGTAGGAATGAATTTGCATATCTTAATACAAAGTGCTTTCACTATATCATTTTCAAGCAAGGAAACAATTCAGTTTCAAACAAAAAGGCAGGTTTCAATAAAATCCTCAGAAATAGGACCAAAATTGTAAAGGCTAGAAGGTCATTTCAGAGCCCTTGGACCCTAAAAAATAAGTGGATATAATCACAACATGAAATATTCTACGCAAAAGTTTAAGAAAATCTGCTTTGTGACACAATTATACCTAATCATAAACAGAAAGTTTTGGGTATCTACAGTTGCTTTCATATAAAGTTATCAGATTGGCAGGCCAAGTAGCAATGTTCAACTAGAAATATAGATTAAAAGATTTTAAAATGTACTGAATACAAGCTTTCAAAATATACAAGCCTTAAATCCATATATGTAGATTTCTGAGCCAACAGTAAACTGAATACAAACTATATATTCAGAATGGTACTGTTTTCCCCACTCTTATAACCCTGGCACCTAGAGCACACTGTAGGCAATCAATCCTTGGAAATGATTTCTGAACCTAAAGTATAATAATAGAGACAGGAAGTTTTGATCATCATAAATTAATTCCAAAATTAAAATATACTGTTGTTCATTTAGCAAGAAATCAATAATGAAAACATTTGCTGACTAGGGGAAAACGGACCCTCATCGACGTAGTCAGGAAGAGCAAGGTTCTCCACAACAGCTGTGCAGCTTGTACAACAAAAAGCTCTTAGCTCACGGAATGTTTACCTATTGGGGAATATCTGCATAATTAAAATATACTATAAAATAAAAGACTAAGTAGAAATCGCCATGTCATGGATCTATACATGCAGATATATAAGTTCTCTAAAACACACTAAATTAAGTAAGACACAGAATACGTTCTAATTATTGTTTTTAATTCAAGCAAAACCTTTCAAAAATATAAGACACTAACTTTGAATTACAATACTGACATTATTGTATGTATATTTGTGCACTTTATTGCCGATATTCTCCAACTACCTAAATCTATAGAACACTTAGAAATAGCATAACTAAAATTCAATTCTGAACACAAGATTTATACCTTTCTTAAAAAGGTAAAATATACTTTTAATAGAGATGCCATAATTACATTTTTCTAAGTTGAATTTTCTTAAGCTGTTCCATTCTACTTTATACTATCTTGAAGTGCTCCACACATTTCACAAAGGCACAGTTTTTCACTGACTTAAATTATATTTCTCTGTCTGTCTGGGTCAGGGCATTTAACACATCAATCATTACCCAAGTGGGAAATATAAGTACTTTTGAAAGTCTCAATGCCAAGAAGGGAATCCTCAGCTCTGGGAAAGTAAATGGAAGATAATTTTATTTATACAAGGTAACAGTGACTTCTTTTTATTCCAATTCTTCCAGGAAACCAATCTGTTTTGTTTTCTTCAAAAAAAAAGTCATGATTTAAATGAAATAGAAGAGTTTGCAACAAGGAAGGTGTAGGAATTAGGGAAAGTATGAGGATGAAAGGGACCAGATCCTTCACAGCACTCCTTGCTGTCCTTAGCAAAAAAAACAGTCCCTACATGGATATGCCTATGTAGTCTGATTTTCTGCTGATCACTGGCTAACGCTGTCTTTCCTTTTTGGCTCCAAAATGTTGTCACAAAAACACAGAACTCATTACTGTAGGGCATCTTTCCGACTGTTTTCACTTTTACCTACCTTGAGCACTATTCAAACAACCTAAGTTGAAATCTGGCAATTTAGACTTGTACTGACACGTGGCCCACATGAGCATTAGGCAAGAAAATTACAGTAGTTAAATAAGAAAACTTAATATACACTGTATGTTACTATAGATTCATATCAGCAACAAAATGCATGAATATACATACAATAGTATCGAAATAATAATGTCACAGTGTTTTCATATGGAAAGTACTATTCTCGAGGAAGTACAGGTTTGTTATTTATACTCATACTCTACTTATCTGCAATATATAAGACAACAGCTTGAACAAGAGGAAGGGTAATTTTTAAAACTCACTTTACTCTATACTATTACCAATAATTGATTTGTCTTATCAAATCCAAATATACTTCTTCCTTCTTGCAAGCAGAATTCCAAATAAAACTAAACTATCTAAATGTATTTCAATAAAATATTAATTTATTAGATAATAATTTATAAACCAGATAACTTCTATATCTTAAATTCATATCTTTATATATCTTAATAGATTTCTCTTTAAAGCTTTTCTGCATTTTAATAAATTAAATTAAAATAAAATATAATTGTAAACAAACTGAGGTACAGACTATTATTTCCCTACATATTAGAGCACAGACTTTGATTTAGTAGATAGGTGTTTACAAGTGAATCTTATGTAAATGTCACTTAAAAGTTTCAATAGGACTCAAATATTTATATTTTTCTTAACTTGATAACTTTCGAGTCAGTTAGTAAAAATCAGAGAGGTAAGAAAAACTGGACAACATCCTTAGCTTTTATCATTGTTGGTTACCTGGTATGATTCCAGTGGAGCATGTGTTTTTCTTTTCACATCAGTTTCTCAAATAAAACGAAAGTGTTTTCTGGGCATAAAATATGTGTTTTATAAATCTGCTTCTCATCTTTCATCTGGACAGACCACATCTGACTTCAAATGTGCTTGTTGCAATAGTGTTTTAGAAGCGACACAAGGAATAATCTCCAAAAAAGTTCACCAAACCTTCCCCACATAAAGTGGAGCAAGTCTCTACAAGAATGAAGCACTAACACAGCAATACTTTCTAACATTCATTCCCTCTAAATTTAAGGATAATCTGTAAAGTAGTTTTTGGTACCAACCCTGCAAGGAAAGACCCTTGTCAGCTTTAGAGTTCACAGTTTCTACAGTAAGCAACTCTGATAGCCACTTAAAAAGTTTTATTCACAAAGCTGCATATATGTATAAAAGCTATGAGATTTAATCACTGCTATTTATTATTCACCCCAGATTTATTTTTTTAGTCTCAGATCTTCACTGAGGTATTTAAAAGTGGAGATCCGAAGGAGCAAGAAATTAAAATCTGGAGAAATTTCTTGTAACCCCAACATTCATCATCAGGCACCTTCCACCAGAGTTTCGCAAAAGTTGCCTTAGAGTCCTACAGACACCATCTGTCCTTAACTGCTGACAGCCCACTAAATCGGTTCCCTTCAAGAACTTGAAAGAGGATGTCTTGATGAGAAACGGAATTAGAGGTACCGCACACCAGTCTACGGTCCAGAGGGACCAGGGGCAAGGTGGTGGGAGTGGCGAGGCGGGACCCAGCCTGGCCCTCCCGGGGGGCGGGGGGCGCAGCGAGGCAGCCCCGTGTCCCCGAAGATGTCTTCAGTGGGTGCCGTGTTACGCCACGGGCGGGGAAAGAGGGGACTGAAAACACACACTTGGGCTCCTGGACACCCCACGAGACCGGCGACGCTGTGCCGGTGTCTGCGGTGGAGGAGAACCCGGCGGCGGGGCAGGACGCAGAACGGCGCGGACACTTTCGCCCTGTCACTGACAGAAGGCACTCGAAGGTCCCCGTTGTGAGCCACACTGGGCCCGGGGCGGCGCAGAGGCTGGTACCTAGCAGGTACCCACGTACCTATCATGGTGACTGGGAAAGTGGCAGCTGCTGAGCACGCAGGGGCCTACCCGCGCACCGGCGCCTGCCACTGCTTTCCACCAGCGGCTCTCGCGGGTTAAATTATCCAGGCCTCCCCTCCCTCACGTCAGAGAGGTAGTGCGCACGCGCAAACGGCCAGCATCCTGTGGACTGTTGGGAGTTATAGTTTTGGTTAGTAGTTTCTCCTCCCTCCGCCCCAAGACGCCCTTTCCGGATTAAGGTCCAGCAAACTTACGTCACGGTTGGGCGGGGGCTACAGGCCTGCAAGTGTTGACAGGTCGCTTAGCAACCAGGAAGCTTACCTGTGGGAATTTGTGGCTGCTTTGAAAACGGTCCGGCCCTCCCTCCTGCCCCCTTCCTTCCCTAAACTCCCTTCACCTAGGAGCTGCCAAACATCTGGATCAACCTGGGCACTAGGAAGGGGTGAATTTCTACCAGTAAGGCGACTTTTTACATTTTTTTCTCGACTTCCTGCTCTCATCCGCAAAGCCCACTGAATTCTTTTACTACACTTTTTATGCGAACAAGACATTTTCTAGGAAGATGGTGGCAGAAAAAGAGACCCTCAGTTTAACCAAATGCCCAGACAAGATGCCGAAGAGGACTAAGCTGCTGATACAACAGCCACTCCCCGTGCACCAGCCTCACTCCTTGGTTTCTGAGGGCTTCACAGTCAAAGCCATGATGAAAAATTCAGTCGTAAGTGATCCTCTTCAATTGAAAGCACTCACTCCAAACCAGGGTACACGAAATTGTAGAGTTGGCCAGCTCTAGACTGGAATCCAAGCGAATGTCCTGGGTAATATTTGTCAAAAATGACACGACTGTTGGCCACTAGCAGAAGGCTCCCAACAGAATGTGGTCAGGCTAGTGAACACCTTGGGAAAGAGATGTACTCTACCTGTTTATAATTATCATCCTGATAACTCGTGGTTTCTAGAACACTCTAGATTACTCTTAAACTATTATTTAAACAAAGAAAAAAGTTCTTCTTTCCCTATTAATGCCCAAACTATCCTTCCTCAGCAAAACGCCTTCCAGAAAGTGAGTTCTTAACTACCTTGATGAATAATTTAACATGACCTTATTTGAAAAAGTGAAGACCCGTAAACTCATTAAATAATCTACAATAATAAGTTTATTCTACTAGGATATTTTAGAATCTTTTAGGATTTCCTATATTCTTAGAAGAGGATATCAGCTCATTCCTGTAGTGAACTTATGTGATGCCTATTGCCTAATAGGCTTTTAAAATATATTTCAAACAATGGGAGCGTTAGCTCTAATATCTCTATTAATTGCATTTCATTATTTGGATGATAAAAATATTCTCAAGGTCATTGGAAAGAAAAAAAAGACTTAAAATACACAACAAATGATTACATGCATGATAATTTTTAAAATCTTCCTATTGTTAAATAGCTTTGAATTTGATATGCGAAGCCACAGGTTGCTACTGAGTTAGCACCTGTCTGGGAAGAAGCATGAAATAAAAAACGCAGCTTTTAGATGTGTATAATTTACCCCCCAGGATGATTTGACTTACTATATGGTAATTTATTATGTTAAATGAATAGTGTTCTTTTTTAGTTCAATATTAGTTTTATTTACATGTTTTAAACCTAATATTACTCATTTCCTAAACCAAATTCCTAAAAATCTGTAAATTAGGTTTCTGTAAATTAGATTCTTATTTAGCTACACATAATTTGCAACATGTGTTGGTACTTAAAAACCTTGAAGAAGATAGACTAAAAATTCCTGCTTGTAGTAATTGTAGTCTTTCTCATGAAATCTCATATGAATAAGTTATTGTGGAAGTCAAGACAACTCATTTATCAAAAATACAGAATAATATAATTATTCAGTAAAATCAATTCAAATTTATAATACACAATATTTATGAATATAATTTTGGTGAGTTTTTTGAAGGTAATATTTTAACATCACAAATATTTTAAAAATCACATTTTTTTCTTCTTTTACAAAATCTGATTGTACATTCTTATGTTTCCATTGCATTTCTCAAAATGATAGTTCTTCAAAATCAGATATTTGAATGTTTTGCCGTGCATCATAAATATGCTACAAGGTTTAAAATCATGATTATGAAGCAAGACTTCATAAGCAATTTAAGATAATTTACTTTCGCTTTCCGTATCTTAATTAAAAATCTTTTAATATCAATATTTGGTTCTTCACTGGGGTCTTTTACTTTTTCACTTAGCAATAATCATAATTCTTAGATGCAAAGATTATTTATTCATCTTATCAAAGACTCTTACTCTTTTTCTTGTACATACTATTAGCTAGGCATAATTCTGTGGATTTGGGATCAGCAAAACACAGACCCTGTCCTTAGCACTCTACAATAAACCTACCATATCAATAAGAAAATTTTAATAAAAGGAAGATAATATTGTTTATACAAAATAAATGAAATAGTGGGGAAATATAAAGCTTGTTTTCATATCAAATATTTATATTTCACTATTTCTTTTAACAGTAAAATCTTTCATTATTATATAAAATATAACTATTGCTGTCTTTCTGAAGGTGTATTTCTGTACAGAATACATAGCTGATTTCCAGCTTTTTAAAATTACAACTCTGTGCTCCAACTCTCCCAAACATTTTTTCCCAGGTTAGGGCTCATCTTTAATTTTCTCTTTCAAAACCAAAGCTCTTCTACTAAAAACACATTGAAATATATCCTAAGGTGGATATGGACCCAAGATATTTCTTTGAGAGTACTATATTGGTACAAGTAAACAAATGATTATCAACAGATTTGATCAGATGGTGCAAGCAGATATCTTTAAGTAGTCATAACATATATGTATGTATGTATGTACATATATGAAATTATTTAAAAAATAATGAATGTAAACAACTAGTTTTTAAAATTCCAATTATAAGTGTTCTGTAGTCAAAAATAATTCATTTGCATAAAATTTTTGTTGCATTTTGTATGAAAAAAGCAATCATAAAAACCCTGAAATCAGAGAATAACATTACAATTCATGTTGTTATGATATTTGCCTATAAAGAATGAAACAAGATATATAACTTGAAGATTTTAATATTCATTTTCCCTCTGAAAGACTTTTGAGGCAATTCCTAAGCCCTTTTAACCATCTTACTAAGAAAAAGGATAAGAAAACTATGTATTTTTAAGAGAGAGCAATCTTCCCTATCTACTTCAGGCAGGAGGAGTGAAAATCAGCATCCCATAAGAATGAGGCAAGAAGAAATGAACAGCAAGCAACTTCATTATAAGGGCATATCCCAGAATTTGCCCTTTGCACTTCTGCTTAAATCCATTCTCAAAACTTTTGGCCACAACGACTTCCCCCAAAAGCTGGGAATGTACAGCTGGGAATGTAGTTTCTAACTAGTCATTCTGTGTCTAACTCAAACTTGGAGTGTTTTATTTATTTATTTATTTATTTATTTATTTATTTATTTATTTTTTGAGACAAGGTATTGCCTTGTAGCCCAGGCTGTCCTGGAGCTCACAGCAGTTCTCCTGCCTCTGTGTCTCAGTGTTGGGTTTGCAGGCATGAGCCACCAAACCCAGCATTGTGCTATGTGGTTACCAAGTGCTGGACTCACAGGTGTCAGTCACCATGCCTGGCACTGTGGTATGTGATTACCAGGGACTGAACTCAGAACCTTGCCTCATAGATGCTGGAACCACTGAGCTAAATCCTGGGCTGAAAGTTTTATTATTGTGGTATAAAGAAGAGGCATAAAGGATAATGACTACCACCAGTGATAAATATCCTATATTTTAAATGACGAAAAGGAGAAAGATGATCAAAATAGTTATAGTACAAATACATAAAAATCTATGGTTAGGCTTGCAAATATTTACACAATCCAATGAAAGGAACCAAATGATAATAACCTGGTAGAAATCCAGACTACTTTTTCTGCAGATTTGGATAATATCTGAACTGGTGTCTAAACTCCACTCAACAATCCATAATCAGCACTTTTACATTAGACTTTTCAGTATGAAATTGTACTCTTATCACTATTCAAAGTTTTTTAAACTCTCCAACTCATACAGAAAATAGTGACAATTCTCCCATCCTGCCAGCAGAACTTTCTATCTTAATCTAGTCTGTATTTCTAATTTTACCTACCACTGTTTTCATTTTTTAAAAATATCAATCTAACCCCAGAAAAATTGTAAATCTTCATGTTCATGACTTTTTTATGTTATTCCCTTCATTTTAGTGATATTTTTCTCTGCTGTCTGTATATACACATTTATTCTATCATTAGGTAACAAAACTAATCACTGGCTCTATGCCAAGGACTATCTTAAGTACTAGTAATATAGATTCAGAGACAGATAAACACCATGAAGAATCTTATTATTTTTGTGTTCAACAAAACACCACATACTTTATCAAGACTCCCTTAATTCTGCCTTTCTAACTCAAGATTGAAAGTTACCTTTGTTTTCATTTTTCTGTATTTCATACTATGGTTATTTATACTCACATTTTATCTTCTTATAAAGCAGACCAAAATCTCCTAATTCATATTAAGATTTTATCCAAAAACAACAATGCATTTAGTAAACATTTAGTCAATGAAGAAAAGCAATTCTACTGCTTCTTTCCTCTACCTCTTTCTTGTTGCAATAATGCACTTGTGTCTGGTTGGAAATTTTCTAACCGCTCATTGCAAATTAGGACCCGGATGATTCCATTAAATCTGTCATCATGCCATTCTTTGCCTCAAGAGCTCAGATGACTCCTTTTGCTCAAAATAAAAGATCAAATTCATGTAGTACTTCAGACCCAACGTGATCTGGCTACCATTGCTTTTTTTTTTTAATTCAAACCTTTATTGGTGCATTATGAATAAACATCATCATCGCACTCAACATTGAGAATTTCTACCAGAATATGACATGACTTGATTCTCATTTTTCCCCTCCCACCTTGCCTTGCAATTCTCCATCCTATATATATATATATATATATATAGTTTCCTTTTTTTAAAATTACTATCACATTCTTTTTCCCCTCATTATTTTTATGCGTGTATGTTAGAACGTACTGGTCCAGTACCATCAATAGTGTCTATACTGGTGTTTCTCAACATATATTCCACTTCCAAGTGTTCTCCCTGCCCAAAAGGCACATATCACCATCTCTAGATGCTTCAAATGTTTGTTTAAAAAACTACTTTTTCAGTGATACTGATCCTGGAAACCCTATTAAAATTACAGTCTCTTAATCTGTACCATTCTTGCTCTAGTATTCCCATCTTTCTTCTCTTATAGCTTTGTCTGCACTATAAAGTTAGTTGAACCTGTTTTTTTCTAAAGAATAAGTTTCCTGAAGCCTGGGGATTTAACTTCCAATCTCTGCTGCAGCTCCAGCTCAGGAAAAATTTCAGCAATTTAGTAAGTGCTATTTTTTTTGTTTTGATAAAATGAATTAATGAATGATCTATTTTATACTACAGTTAAACAACTGGCATCTTCAAGGAAAATGTAAATTGATGTTGTATAAATACTAAATATAGATAACTTGCCGATGTCCTATGTAATTGTTTTATTGACTTATTATAAAAGTTTACATGGTCATTATAAAATTTAGACTGGTTTGGCTTAGAAATGCTTTATCCTTTCTAATATTTTGAGGATAATTTGTCTTTATTTCCATAATCTTTTTTATATTAATGTTTCTTTTAAAGGTGTTGTTTGACCTTCAATCATTTTGGTTTAGGAAGTAAAGCAGGAATTCTAATTTATCTTCTCAAATAGTCAGAGAACTCTATGATGCTTTATATTGAATTTGGGATTTCTATTGAACTGAAATGATTTATCAGTGTCCTATCTATACTTAAGTAGCCAATTTATAATTAATATCACAAGATAATGCTTTCCTATATAACATAGTAGTCATTTCTCTTCCATTTGACTTTTCCAATCAGTTCTATGAAAGGGCAAGCAGACTGTGTTTTCTACTTACCATATATATGTCAGACTATTTTATATTGTTTACAGATGCTTATTAAATGGCAGAACTAGGAAAAGAACTCTAAATTCTACTTTTTTTTTTCCTTTTTCAGAGTAGTCATACCATGTAAACACTTTTAACACTTTAGCTGATGCAGGATATGCATAAAGAAAATGTATATTTAATAAGTAAATCATCGTGGCTAAATAAAGCTTAACAGTATTACCATACCCTATTTATGAAATATCAGCAGCACCATGAAGCCTTTCTTCTCCTTATAATAACACAACTCCAAGCTCACTCTACCCTGCTTTGTAACAATTTCAGGTCTTTTTTGTCTGGTTTCCTTCATCAAAATGATGTTTGTGAGATTCAACTACCTTGTTGCATACAATTGTAGCTGTAAACAAAAGCCTCATATTTATTCCTGAACAATATGTTTGTACAAATATATTACAGTATGTTTACTGTTCCTCTCCTGATGCGTATTTGTGTGAGTAGGAGTTTGGAACTCTTTTAAACACTGTGGTGAGAGCATAGATATGAATGTGCAAAAGTATATATTATAAGTAGAATTGTAGGGCCCTAAGTTATGCATAACATGTATCTTTAGAAAATATATTTAAAAGAACTTTTTAAATTTAACTTTTATTTAAATATATGTGAGAGTGCTACTCACTTTATCATCTCACCAATAATAAATATTTTAAGTATTCCAATGAGCGTATAGCATTGCTTCTCTGTAGATATAGTAGAAATTTTTATTGTAACTACTGAGGTCTAAAATATTTTTATATATCTGCCCGTCACTTGACTATGCTCTTTAATAAAGTATCTTTGTAATGTTTTAGCATTTTACCTTAGTTTGATTTGACATATTTACTTGTACTTATTTATATTCTATTTTAATAATATGCAACATTTATCAAGTACATGTATTACAATACAATTTCCACTCTGAGTTTCTTTTTCACTCCATATGATTTTTTTCACTTCTCTACTTTAAAAAATATATACATTGTGAACAGAAAATAATTGCCTCATTTGTTGATTTCTTCAGCCAATTCCTGTGCTATAGAAGTTTCGTTCAAGAAGTCTTTCCCTAAGCCATTGTCTTCAAGAGTTTTACCTAACCTGTTTTGCAGCAGGTTTAGAGTGTCTGTTTTAATATTTAGGTCTCTTATCCGCTTTGATTTTAGCTTGGTACACGGTGAAAGAGCTAGGTCTACCTTTAGTCTTTGGCAAGTTAAAGCCCAGTTTTTCCAGAGCCATTTGTTAAACAAGCTATCTTTCCTCCATTGAGGATTTTTGGCTCCTTTGTCAAAGATGAGGTGGCTCAGTGTATCTGGAGTAGTTTCTGGATCTTTTAGTCTACTCTATTGATCCTCAGGTCTGTTACTTTGCCAGGATCATGCAGTTTTTATCACGGTGGCTTTATAGTGTAGTTTCAGGTTCGGAGTTGTAATACCCCCCACCATGTCCCTGTTGCTTAGAATTGCTTTTGCTATTCTAAGTCTTTGTTGGTTCCAGATGAAAGTTTCATTTTTTTCTCTAGATCTGTGAAATATGCTGTTGGAATTTCAATTGGGATTATGTTAAATCTGTATAGTAGTTTTTGGAGTATAGCCATTTTGACGATATTGGTTCTTCCTATCCAGGAAAAATGTATGTCTCTCCATTTTTTGGTATCATTTTCTGTCTCCTTTTTTAAGGGTGCTATCGTTTTCAGAGTAGAGGTCTTTCATCTCCTTTGTTAGATTGATTCCTACATTTTTTTTGGGGGGTGCAGTTGTGAAAGGGACTGACTCCCCAATTTCTATCTCAGTGAGTCTACTGTTTGTGTACACAAAGGCTATTGATTTTTGAACATTGACCTTGTATCCAGCTATGCAACTAAATTTGATGATTAGGTCGAGCAGGTTTTTAATTGAGTTTTTAGGATCCTCTAGATAGAGTATCATGTCATCAGCAAATAATGACAATTTAACTTCTTCTTTTACTATCTTTATTCTTTTTATATCTTTCTCTTGCCAATTACTATGGCTAATATTTCCAGAACTATATTGAACTGAAGTGGTGAGAGAGGGCATGCTTGTCTTGTTCCTGATCTTAGTGTGAAAGGTTTCAATTATTGACCATTTAGTATGATGCTGACTGATGGTTTCTCATAGATAGCTTTTATTGGTTTGAGATAGAGATGATCTATTCCAATCTTCTGAAGATTTTCAACATAAATGGGTGTTGTATTTTGGCAAAACCTTTTTCTGCATCAATGAGATGACATATGGATTTTGTCCTTGAGTCTGTTAATATAGTGTGTAACATTTATTGATTTACGTATGCTGAACCATATCACTGTGATATATGTGCACCCATGTTTATAGCAGCTCAGTTTGTGATTGCTAAATCTTGGAAACAACTGAAATGTCCATCAGCTGGAGATTGGATAAAAAAGCTGTGGTTCTTCTACAGAATGGAGTATTACCCTACCATAAAAAATGATAAGTTTGAATCATTTATACTTAAATGGGCATACCTTGAGGATATCCTCATAAGTGAAATAAATAGGTCACAGATAGGTACATATCACATCTTTTCTCTGGTATGAGAAAATAAAGATGTAAATGAGTTCTAGAATTGTATGTCATATATTGTGAAATAGAAAATATTCAAAGCAAAATAGGGTGAAGGGGGTAAAATAATGAGATTATAACCAAAAAGAAAGGAAACAAAGTTTATGTATATAGGGGATGGGATGGTAGGGTGGGTGGGGCTATGTGAAAAAATAAGAATTAAATTGTGTCATATACTGGTACAAATTCTCATTATTGAGTGCAATCATGATGTGTATATGTAATGTACCAATAAAGATTTCAATTAAAAAATAACCTACAGAAAAAAAAATAATTGCCCATACATACAATGTATATTTCTTTAAAATATGTTCCTCAACCAATTCCAGCTGACATAAAATGTAATAAATATACATTAAGTTTAATGTTGAAAGTAAATTGAAGTGATGAGAAACAAAATAGAACAAATAGTTGTCAAATAATGAAATAAAGTATAGTTAAAGTTAAAAGCTTGTGCTAAAGAATAAGAAAATCGATTCTGTCATTTATAAGGGGCAGTATATTCCCTGATTGATGTTGAAATTCAATTGAGCTCGTTGGCACCTGATGCTGAAAGGAGAACATGTTACACTTCTCATTGTCACAAAAGAAGCCACAAGCCCCACAGGGAATTGAACCTTTCTCTACAGTGAGTTTTCGCAGAAATTGATCATGTAGCATTTCAAATACATACAACACATCATAGCTATCTTTTTACTTCTTATAAGAAATCAAGTAACAAATTTTATCCATGAGAGGTTTCAGTGAGGGTCAAGTACATGCTATTAAAATGTATCTTGGTGAATTGAATTATACATAATATCAAGTTATATCATATTATATATTATAATATATAATTATATATCATGTAATATATTATCAATTATATAATACATATATGTAGGCTTTTGCTAGTCCACCTTGATCTGGAAATAGTTATAATACCCACAGAAGTGTCTTTATCATTTTTTTAACAAAGTCTTCTTCACCATTTATTTTATAATAAGAACAATATATCCACTATTTCGATAAGTTGCCAGAATGGAAAAGTGTGATGCTATGAGAGCACAAAGCTACATGGACCTACAGAGGCTATGTCTGGGAAGGCCTCCAGGAGAGAGTGAGCCATGTTCATTGAAATGGAACAGGTCAGGAAGCTCAGAAAGGAGCAGGGAAAGTGAACAGCTGAGGCAGACACCAGGATACCTAGTCATTTGACTTTCAGTCTTTACTTTCAGCGCTCTTTACCCAATTTATTAATTATTATTCTATTCATTACATGCATGTTTACCATCCTGTAATTTGTGTACTTTGTATATATATATATATATATTCTGTAAAGATTATGTGTGTGCTTGTGTAATTTGCATTATGCATTATTATAAAGGTTTATATGAAACTGTTAAGTTTTTCTAATATTCCAATATTATACATAAGACTACAAATTCATAAGTATTTAAGAGACTTTCTAAAATTCTATCCTCTGAATATGCCATGATTTATTTGGTCTTCCACCCAGGCTCTTCCATCCTTCTTGTTCTTATAGGTAACGTTGAAATCTGAGTTAAATATTTTTCTGCATTTCCGGACATTTTTTGAAGTATAATTTTGAAAATAGAATTACTGGGTCAGAAATCCTAAGTAACTTAAAACTAATCAAGGTTGATGTGAAGGCTGCCTGAAGTGCTTGACTGTGTCTGTTCTGATCTATCCTGGACTTTCTGAAGACACAGATCCTGCCTGCAGCACATTCTATACCTTCTCAGCTTCAAGAGTCATAATCTCTGCATCTCTGACACCTTTTTATGATATTTACTAGGAGAGAGTTAGAAACAACTAAGGCTGTGACTTTCAAGTTATACATTGAAATTACATGAGGAACTTAAAACCACTGACTCTTGCATGCCCTAAACCCCACCCACTTTTTAATACATTTTATTTTTAATAGAAATTATACTTTTTATTCTTAAAATATGTAATTGTACTATTGCTCTCCAGTTTTATATAGCTTTTTTACTGATCAGAATTGTTTTTCCCACTGGTTAGGAGTTTATGATGATATTTTGATTATAATCTTTAAAAATATATTTATTGCTTTATCCTTAGAAATTTAGTTTCCACAGTTTAAGCCACTTGGAATTCATTGAGTTTTTGATGTAGGATAATAATTTTTCTATGCATGCTTTATAGAAACTTTACAAATCTGCTTTTGTCTATTGTTGCTCTAGATTGTTAAATATAGTTTATTTTAATACAAAGGATTACAGAGAACATTATTTGAAAATAATGTTACTGTTTAATAATGTAAGCATGTGCAATAAGGGTTAGCTCAATTTTAAGTATATTTTAAATAGGTATAAAAGTTTTAATATCATACCCTCTGTTTTCTCTATATTTCTATTTTATAATCCATTAAAAGTAATTTTCATAGTTTTAAATTTTTTTATTTTAAAGCAAAGGCATAACATTGCTAAATCCCAGTTTTATATCATTGAGTCTTTATGGTGCATGTGATATTGATCAGTGAGTAAAAAATGTGAAAGAAAAGTTACAAACAAGCATCAGAAAGTAATACAGAAACTACATCAAAATGTTTTCGTTTACTTCTATTTATACCACCAAACCAGACAAATTCTTGTTTTATTTCTGAAAATGACCTAACAATAGGCAACAATGATGATGCATGCCTTCCTATGAGGCTCAAAATCAAAATTTATTAAGTATTTCAATTATTTCATTGTCTTAGAAAGGTACATTAATACATTCAATATGTACTTTTTCATTTGTAGTGTCCTTTAAGAGAAATGAAAGAAGATATTTAGAAAAGGATTTTCATTATTCTGCTACATTAGTAAGAAATGACTTAAAAATCCATCTGTCCCTGTGGGGGTATAAATGCAGGTATTTGACCATGTGGAGACTTCTTTGGTGAACAGAATGTCCTGGTAGAAACTAAGTGATTGATGATTTTTTAAGACCAGAAAGAAAGATAAAAATCTCAGATTTAATGTATGGGTCTGTAAATTGGAACTGTAAAGCAAATGTATGGTAATTCAGTTAGTCTGTGGTTGTAGGTAAGTATTATTTCAGGGAAAGATTATTTTTAAGTTTCCCACATATATGGAAAAATCATAGCTTAATCAGAAATATAACTCATCATTATCCATGAACTTGCTTATTTGCCAAAGTTACTGTCATCTTAGAAAAATATGTGAAGTAATTATATAGTAAAGGACAATTATATTTATATCATCTATATTTTAGAATCATGCTTCTAACCTAATTCATACTTAAATCATTGATGATTTAAAGGTTAAATAGGTTAAAGAAAATACTTCTATGAAAGTGATTATATAATAAAAATCAAGTAATATAAATGCAGGATAGAACATGGTTAGGTACTTTTATGTTTTGTGGATTTTTACTTGAAAACATCCACAGGGAATTATATTTCACAGGCTGCCTACTCCAAATTAAAGTAGCTCTGAATAAATAGACCCTGAGACAAACAGTAAATCTTTTACCAAATCATCTGTGTCTGCACTTTGTGTAAAAATACAGCTAATTTACAAGACAGAACTTCCATTCAAAACTGAATAAAATACCACATTGCTAAATGTCTTCAATGAATATGAAAATTATTTGAATTTAATACTGCATTATATTAACAAATAGTTTAGAAATTTATATGACTTAGTACCATAGACAAAAACAAGAACATGCACATAGTTCAGAGATAAAGTTTAAGAAAATGTTTAAGAGAAGTTTAAGAAAACAATGATGGCTGCCTGTATTATGCTTTGTTTTCCATTAAAATTGATTGAGTAAGTGATATATTTGCTGATAACTTCACTAGAAGACTGCACACATATTTGTAGTATCTTCCATATACAAAATTATCTTCTCTGGTTATCAGAAATAAACATAATAATATTTTAAGAGACATTCACCAACTGTAACTTCATAAGATAAAGAGTGAATGTCTTGGTCTCTTCTCCATTAGTGCTTTTCCTGGTTGTAGAAATGTATTAGGTGCTCAGAGAAAATATTGACTGTTTGATCTCAACATGTTTGATGAAAAAAATGTCCATATATACTCAATTTACATCTTCATATTCAAAACTGGTAGGAAAAGGTGATTAACAAAGAACTTGCATACATATAAAGAGTTTTCTGTATTTCACTTTTTCCCTTCTATTTTTATGAGTAAAGCTTATTTAATTAAATCAAAACTTATCAACACTTGAGACTACAATAAAATTTCAAGAATAGTGTTTTTAAAAACCCAAATACCAGGAAACCCCAGAAGTTTATCAAGGCACATCTGAGCACCATCACAGTACATGTCACTGTAACCTTAGGCAGACTAACATCAGTTATATACAGACTTTTACTGCAAAGTAGAATCTACTAGAAATATTGAGCCATGGCAAGACTTCAGTCTTGGGAAATATTTGAAAGTGATTCAACATAAGCAAAAAACTTGAGTCAGGATTCGAACCTAGACTCCCAAAATTAACTGAAAAGCAACCAGAAATGATTAGAAACTGTTAGTTGCTTTTTTCTCCCTGCTGAAACAAAATACCCAACACCCACAGTTAAAGGAGGAAAGATTTATTTGGCTTACAGTTCATAGAGGTTTCATTTCACAATTTGGTGGCTCCAGGGCAACAGTTCATAGAGGGGAAGACAGCAAGTGCAACAAGAGAATCAACAAGAAACCTTAACAGCATTTGTCTGCCTCTTTTATTTTATCCAGACTTCTTAGTGCAGAAAGCACTCGCATCCTTAATTCTAGTGCTCTGAGCCTAGTATTGCACCATGAATCAATACCAGAGTCATAGAAAAAGCCCCACCTGACTGCATGAGACTTTAGGGGGACATCAAGATATAGACCATAGCAGTAAGAAAAGAAAAACAGTTAAAAGAACAATTGTAATTCAGAAAAATCCTTAAAAATCTTAGTCTTTTGTTAGGAAATGGCTAAGCTGTTATTAAATCTTCTAGAAAAGGAGAACATTATGTATTAGCCTATATAACAGGGGTAAAATGATTGTCTCATTGCCAGCCTAACATTGACAGTTTCACTTACATTATAAGTTTGACTTCTGGAAAATAATAGCCCATTTTACTCTATGGTTTCTCACCATAAATCTTACCTTTAATTTTGATCAGTCCCCCACAAATAAGTAACATTTTATCATTTAGCAAAATGGACTGGAATGAAACTACTGTAATTTATTAAAGTATTAGAAATTCAACTCAATTTATATTGTTTGAAAAGAATCATGATCTCTTATTAACAAATTTGAAAATTTTTTTTTTTTTTTAGGTTTTTTGAGACAAGGTCTCATTTTGTAGTTCAGGCTGGCCCTGAGCTCAGCCTCAAACTCACATCACAGCAATCCTCCTGCCTCTGCCTCCTGAGTGCTGAGATTACAGGCATGAGCCACCACACCCAGCACTGTGGTGTGTGCTCCTGGTTGCTGCTGGGGGGAGTCTCCACACCCAGTATTGTTGTGTGGTTACCGGGATCGAACCCAGGCCCTTGCACTTGCAAGACAGGTGCCGGAACCACTGAGATATATCCCCGGCCCCGAAGATCACTCTTTTCAATTTTAAAATCATCATTTAAAAAAATGTACAATACATACAGAGTTGAAAGGTAAAGTCAAAAGCCCAGTTTTTCTAGGTTTATCAATTTCTATCTTCCAACTTCTCTTCTCCCAGGTCCATGTCCCCTCAGTTCTACCACTTTGGTCTATTTCTTTCTTTAAATATTTTAAGAGTTACATCTAGTCTATAAACAATGTACAAGTATACTTATTTCTTTTTTAAATAGTGGTTAAAACACCAAGACTGTATTCTATGTATTCTAGTGCATAAGTGTTGTTTTGACATACACAGGCACCTATAAACCCAAGCCGTGACAACAATCAAGGTATCTATCACCCCTTCTCTGTTCCTCTGTAACCCCTCACATTCCTTCCCTCCATTTATGGTTGAGCATTGTGACCTGTTCTTTGTCACTGTAAATGAATTTGACATTTTTAGAATTTTATATAAATCAATTCATGCTATACAGGCCACACAATGATTTTCTCCTGCTTATTTTTCAGTGACTACAATTATTTTGAATTGCAGTCATATCAATCCATAATTCCTTTTATGAAAGGAACAGATTATGAAAAATAACCAATTTCTGTGAATATACTATAGTTTTTTTGCTTTGTTTAACTGCTTACTGGTAATGGGGAGTTGGAGTATGGTCACTGTATAGCAATTAAAAACACCCAGTCTCAATATTGATCTGCATATCTTTGTATGAATATATATCTATCTCTATTAATTGCCTGAAAGTAGACTAATTTCCACCGAATGTCAAGAACTTGTGGATCAGAGCCCCACAACGTCAACCTTTCCCCGAACTGGTACATGAGGTCAGTAAGGGGATAGATAAGCTTATCTTTGTTCTCTCTAAAACATTCAAAATATCTTACATATGTTTAAGGCTGATTATTAAATGAGAGCTATTTCCTCGGCTTATTGAATTAAAAATTCTCATTTTAATAAGTGTAAACTATAACGTTGTGCGTAGTAGCATTCTTAAAATTTGAACATCCCCTCATATATACTGTAGCTATATGGCATTAGTATAATCACTATACGAGTGTTGTTGAAGTCTATTGTATTAGATTGTAAAAACAAAATCTTCATAACTTTTATACTAAAGTATATTTGCATTTACCCTCACTCTCTCCATAATATGTTATTCAGCATATACTGATGTTTAGATTCTCATTAAAACTTATCAGTACTTTGCTAATATTTTGATTCACTTGTTGGGATTTATTTGCCTCTAACACATAAAACTTAAATTTATGTCGGCTTTCATTTATTTTGTTTCAAAGATGTCTTAGAATTCCTTCACATTTTATAAGGAACTATAAATTTATTTCTGCCTAAGGCCAACAACTAGCTTTCATGCTGACCTATATGCATATATGCAATTTAGTCAGTGAATTTTGAAAATTTGAATGATAGCACATTAAACTGGAATAATGAGGCAATAAAATGTTTTATAGCATTCAGAAAAATTATTTCCCAAACATTCACACTGTCATTTTACTCATTAAAATTATTCTAAGATCATAAGTTAAGCTATGTATTCCTAAGGCTTAAAAACAAAAATCCAGCAGATTTTTTGTTGATGATCAACTGATTTGCCAACTGCAAGATAGTAAAATATTATTTTGGAAAATGAAACTAGGCATTTGTAATTGCATTATCTGTCTTTAGATGAGAGCGTAAAATTATTGGAAAATCTTTAATAAGGTAACTAAAGTGTTTTATCACATTTTAAATGTTATGGTTTGCCATGAAGTTATTATCTTCTTATAGAGTCTGTCAGGGTGAACAGTAGATTTAAACTACCAAAGCTTCAGATGCTTCAACAGTGGATGGAAGCACTGCTACAACTTTAGAAAGGTTTTGTGGAAATTTAATGAAATATTGACTTTGAAACTCAGGACACATGCTCAGAAACATAGATGTCACACTATATTAAGTGCTCATGAGATAGTGAATTTTCTTTGTTTTACAAATCTGTTAACATATAATTGCCTTGTCCTATAAACCTAATCTTAAAGGATTTTATAAGATTCTAATCTCTTTCTCAATACTATACCCACTAGTGGTATGAGTTACGTGCTCAGAAAGGCATACTAATACAGTACTTAAAAGTCACTAAGGCACTATTCTGTGTTTGCCTAATGACTTCATTGGCCTTTACCTTGATTTTCACATGCATTTAAGTTAAAAATAAAGAGAGCTTTGCACTAGTAAAAGATATTTCCAAGCCTTGCAAACTATTTTAGTGAGTTGATATGTGTAACTCAACTTTAGAAGATATTTAATATTTTACAAAGGACTGTAAAATTAGCATATGTTTAATCATATTGATATTTCTGCTTTATGTATTATATATATTAAAGAAGATGATCCTTATGTTCCAAATAAATAATAAGAATATATGATGAAAAATTAATATTAAGCATTTTAAATTTTAATTTGAGAAATAAATGCATTAACTCAAACAAATAGAATGTATTGAGATTTTCATTTTCCCACTGGTTCATCATGTTGATGTCTTTAACTGTCGTGGTTCTAGTTGATACAGTCCAGCTGTTATAATTGAATATCCATTCTCTGGCATCAGTCCTGAAATCTTAGATTTTTGGAAGAATAATGAAAAGTTTCTTAAAAGTCTGGTTTTCTTTCAGTTAGAAATTTTTCTTTTAAGGTTTTTCTTTATCTTGATTGTGAATATAGAATACAGCCTCTCAGATGAATGATACAGACTAATTTCAAATTTTCTCTACATCTATGAAGATACTCTTAATTTTATGATCTAAAACTAAATTGATGTGTTTGCATTTGTACTCAGAAATTGATTGTGCTGCTGTAGAAACTAGAAGAATGCATTGCTAGTTGAAAAAATGTGATAGTTGAGTAATATTATCATGATTTTCTGCCATCCTAAATCCCTATCACATGGGACAGTAAGTGGACATACAAACCTCCAAATTTTCACACACAAGCCCAAAAATGCTTCTCTCCGGAATTCTGCTTTGTTGTCAGTATTAATCTCCTAGAACTATATCAAATGTCTTTGTTGGAAATCTAATGTCTTTCCACTTAAACTATTTTTTTAACACA
The DNA here is from genome assembly GCA_004026965.1 of Petromus typicus. Taxonomy (NCBI): domain Eukaryota; kingdom Metazoa; phylum Chordata; class Mammalia; order Rodentia; family Petromuridae; genus Petromus; species Petromus typicus. The sequence continues at coordinate 29,326 of PVIR01007410.1, read as the reverse complement.
AAATGAAATTAGTTTGTCCTGCTATTTAATCTAATCTTTCTACAGCTCCTCAGCATAAAGAGGTATGTCAGCCTGATTCCCAAGTTTTATAATATTTATGATGATATTCTTTCCTCTGGATACTTGTTAGTTTTATGTTTCATGAAAGCAGTGAAGCAAGAGTTGTTCCACCACCTTGTTGATATAAAGCTTTACTTTCACATACACTTCAAGAGTCTGAAACCACTGTGGTAGTTAGAATGTTGTTTTATGGAGAAGTTAATAGATTGTAACTTTAGAAATAAGTCTGTATCTTCCTGTTAAGAAGTGAAACATAGGCAAGAATATACACCATTTTCATGTGCTGTCCATCCTGAGGCATAGTTGCAATTTAATAAATCTGTCTCTCAATTAAACACAGAAGAGAAAAGCATTATCTAAATATAAATATTACACTGTACATCGCTCTTGCTGCTGTAATTGAGTAATAAATTGAGGATATAATGAATATTAACTTATAAATCAGGGACCATACAATGAAAAAAGGTCATTCATTGGTTCTTTGTAAAGGCAATATTTAGGTATTTATGCAAATATTGTATATATTTCAAACAAAATGTTTATGATATACATACAAATTCATAGTTAAACTTTTTAATTTGAGTTAACCTTAAGGTTATATAATGATGTAATTATAACGTTATTTCCATTTTATCACATATTCAGGTGAAGAAGCTCTTCATCTATTCACCATTTATTAGGCTTTATCTTTTGCATTATTCTATGAGGACATTTTTTTCTATTAGGACTGTGTCTTTTTATTACTGATTTATGAAAGTTCTCTGTATATTCAAAGCTTTTTGGATTTTGTGTCTTTTAAATTAGTCTTTATTGTTGCATTGTATGTACACATCATCATCATATTCAACATTAGATTTTGTAACAGTATATGATATCAACTTATTCTCATTTTTTCCCATTTCCTCACTCACCCTACAACCCCATACACTCATTTTTTAATTGGGTCTTTAAATTTGGGTGGATTGATTTTTTTAAGCCCTTTATATGTTCTAGATAGTAGCCTTTTGTCTGAGAAGTGGCTGGTAAAGATTCTTTCCCATATTATTGTTTGCCTTTTCGCTTTGGTGGTGGTTACTTTTGCTGTGCAGAAACCTCTCAATAGGATGAGATCTCCTTTATCGATTTCTTCTACCAGTTCTTGTGCTATGAAGGATTTGTTGAAAAAATCTTTCCCTAAACCAATGTCTTCAAGAGTTTTGACTAATCTGTTTTGTAGCAGATTTAGTGTGTCTATTTTAATGTTTAGGTCCCTGACCCACTTTGATTTTATTTTAGTACATGATGAAAGAGCCAGGTCTAGATTTAGTCTTTGGTAGGTTAAAGTCCAGTTTTTCCAGCACCATTTGTTAAAGAGGCTATCCTTCCTCCACTGAGGGTAGTTGGCTCCTTTGTCAAAGATGAGATAGCTTAGTGTGTCTGGAGTTGTTTCTGGATCTTCTAATCTACTCCACTGGTCCTCAGAGCTATTGCTTTGCCAGTATCATGCAGTTTTTATCACAGAGGCTTTGTAGTAAAGTTTCAAGTTTGAGATCATAATACTCCCATCTGTCCTTATTGCTTAGAATTGTTTTTGCTATTCTAGGTCTTTTGTTATTCCAGATGAATTTCTGAATTATTTTCTCTAGATCTGTGAAGTATGCTGTTGGGAGTTCAATTGGGATTGCGTTGAATCTATATAATAGTTGTGGGAATATAGCCATTTTGATGATATTGATTCTTCCAATCCAGGAACAAGGGACGTTTTTCCATTTTCTGGTATCTTCTTCTATCTCCTTTTTCAGAGTTCTGTAAGTTTCAGAGTAGAAGTCTTTCACCTCCTTTGTTAGACTGATTCCTAGATATTTCTTTTTTTTTTTTTTTTTTTTTTGGCTGCTACTATGAAGGGGGTTGATTTCCCCCAATTTGTTGCTCAGTGAATCTGTTGTTTGCATATAGTAAGGCTAATGATTTTTGCGCATTAACCTTGTATTCAGCTACACTACTAAATTTGGTGATTAGATCTAGCAGTCTCTTGGTTGAGTTTTTAGGATCCTCTAGAGAGTATCATGTCATCAGCAAATAATGACAGTTTAACTTCTTCATTTTCTATATTTATTCCTTTTATTTCTTTATCTTGCCTAATTGCTATGGCTAATGTTTCCAGCACAATATTGGACAGGAGTGGTGAAAGTGGACATCCTTGTCTTGTACCTGATCTTAGTGAGAAAGGTTTCAGTTTTTGACCATTTAGGGTAATGCTGGCTGTTGATTTCTCATAAATAACTTTTATTAGTTTGAGATACAGACCACCTATTCTGATTTTCTGCAGGATTTTGATCATAGAAAGGTGCTGGATTTTGTCAAATGCTTTTTCCGCATCTATTGAGATGACCATATGGTTTCTATCCTTGAGTCTGTTAATGAAGTGTATTACATTTATTGATTTATGTATGTTGAGCCATCCCTTCATCAGACACTTTTCAGAGAAAGAAATAAAAGCAGCTAAGAAGCATACAAAGAAATGTTCAACATCACTAGTCATTTGAGAGATGCAAATGAAAACAACATTAAGATTTCATCTCACTCCACATAGAATGGCTGCCATTTCAGAATTAGCCAGCAACAAATGTTGGCAAGGCTGCACAGAAGAAGGAACGCTTCTCCACTGTTGGAGGGAATGTAGACTCATATAACCCCTGTGGAGATCAGTTTGGAGATTCCTCAAAAATCTAGGTTTGGAGGTCCCATTTGACCCAGACATCACTCTGCTAGGTATATACACACATGAATTAAAAGATCCATATCACAGTGACATATGTGCACCATGTTTATAGCAGCTCAGTTTGTGATTGCTAAATCTTAGAAACAACCCAAATGTCTATCAACTGGAGACTGGATAAAAAAGCTGTGGTTCTTCTACACAGTGGAGTATTACTCTGCCATAAAAAATGATAAGTCTGACTCATTTATACTTAAATGGACGTAACTTGAGGACATCCTCATAAGTAAAATAAATAGGTCACAGATGTGTAAGTATTGTATCTTTTCTCTGGTATGAGAAAATAAAGATGGAAATGAGTTCTAGAACTGTATGTTATATATTGTGAAATAGAAAATACTCAAATAAAAATGGGGTTCAGGGGGAAAAAGAATGAGATTATAGCAAGAAAGGAAATAAAGTTTATGTATATAGGGTGTGGGGGTGTTAGGGTGGGTAGCGTTGTGGGAAAAAATGAGAATTAAGTTGTATCATATACTATTACAAATTCTCATTGTTGAATGCAATCATGATGTGTATATGTAATCTACCAACAAAGATTTCAATTAAAAAAAAATAGACTGTAAGTCTCTGTGGTGGAAATAGGGAAACCAATTGGGAAAATTTTGCAGTGATTGATAAAGAAGAAATGATAATTCCAATCACTCACAGTGGTGATGTGGAAATCTGAATCAAGTGGGAGTAGTTGATTTAGCTAGCAGAATTTACTAATGGCTGATGGAATATATTTAAGGTATAAGTGATCTCCAGTTTCCTTCTTAGCTCCCTCCTCCATAGAATCTGAAGTCCCCACTTTGGCTAGTGACTCCTCTCTCCCTTCTTTGTTGTGGTTTGGATTTTCTCCCCTGCCCCTCTATATATTCGTTTCTCTAATCCACGCAAAGCCATTTAGCTCCCATTTCAGCTGATTTCTGCATCCATCTCTCTTTACTCAAAAATGAATTTTTTGTTGTTAATGCAAAGTTGTTGCATATGGCTGGGTCATATACTTTACCAGTATAGATAAGTTGGTAGAAGCTTAAAAAATTGTTCTTTGTTTTCTTCACTACACTATTTATATAAAACAGCATTAAGGTGTATTTTCCTGCCTACATGAAGTAGTCTGATTCCTTTACCTTGTGTAGAAAGTTTGAGCTTTGAAGGTTTGCACCACTCTGGCAGTTTTGCAAAGCGCTGAGCTTCTCACAGTGACAGTTTCTCTTCAATAGAACAATCTTAAGGGTTAGAGGGTGATATCCTAATTTTTTAAGTGGAAAAACTGAATGACAAGGAACAGCCTAATGAAATAAACCATTAATAATTGTTTAAAAGGCCTATATAATTTAATATTAAGTATATATATTAATTGAGCATGTATCTGAAGTATTTTAAACTCTGAATTTATATGCATACATAATGTCTTCAGAAAACAACTAGATCCTGTATTAACCTCTTTGTGATCAAGAAGCTTGGATTTTATATTCACTGCTGTCTCACTGTCCTGAACATAATAATTGGCCTTTAGTAAGTTCTCAGTAAATAAGTTATAAACAGACCTCACTTTAATGAGTTATTGTCAGTAGCCATAGAAATATATAGGAAAGGAAAACTTAACCTCCAGTGGGAGCCTCATAGTAGATGAGTAGTATTTCAATGGCTCTAGAAGACAAAAAAGAATTTAACAGATTGAAAACAGAAGTCCTTTTCACCACATCACTACCTTTTTAGAATCCTTCAATGACCAATATACCCAGGGTAAAGGCCAAGAAAACATGCTAAGGTAACCCAAGGAGTTATGTCCAGCATCATTTCTTTTCTTTTCTGTGCAAGCACAGCATATTGTGGCTGGAAAGCTCATTTATGATGGCTCATCTTGCACCTTGACCTCCATGTCAAGGGGCTTGTACTTCATTGTCTTTCTACATTGGAGAGTTCATGGCAATGTTAAGGGGAAGAAATCATGAGAGATGTGGAATTCCTTTACTTTATATGATGTACCTGTAACTTTTAACTTAAAAGGTCATAAGTATAGGACTTCTTTTTAAAATATTTTTAAAAACCAATCTCTTTCTTGGCCATAACATTTACTATGGCAAAGATACTCATGGATATTGACTTCATGATCCTTTCATCATGAAAACTATTTTGTAATATGAGAATTGGTGATTATTTTTATCTAGTTTCATGCCAAAATATCAGGTTTTCAAATCAATGTTACATGTAGAGCGTTTGGAGAGCAGATTGGTTTTGCATTTTTCCAAGCACAATCTTTGCCTTTCATTGTCATAGAACTCTGGATTTGATTGCAATATTGTTTTACAGCAAAAAGTAATTTAGATTTATGTTCTGATGCTACGTATTTATACCAATTTACCAGTTATGTGTACTATTTTATCTCTGTAATTACTCTGATTGTGACAGGTTTCCTTTTTAATTACATTTAATAGTACATTTAACTAAAAATAACCTTTAAATTGAGTGTGGAGTTTGTTTTCATGAAACCAATTAATGATCATGGCAGCATCTGTATTTTTCTCAATTTTAAGACTTCTTCACACAAATCAGAAGTATCTAGACTTTCAAATTTACAGTATCCATTCAAACTCCAAATGTCCTTGATTAATAAAAATACATGTGACAGCAAAGTCTAGCTCTGCTTTTAAGCTGTTAGAGAGAACATAAAATGATTATGGCTTGCAGTAAATGTTATTATGATCCTTAGATGTTTCCTGAGGGATTCAGCAATCTTTTGCACTTTCCTTAAGACTGACCCTCTCTCCTTGAGAAGCAGCAGCAAGGAGGGCTTCCGAGGCAAGACCACTGTCAGATCACCTGTCACAGGGCTGACAAAGCTCTGATATAAAACCTAATTTACAGTTTAAGAAGCACATCCATTATCCTTCCGATTTTAAAATAGCACATACATCAGCAAAATGATGAAAGAAAGTGTTTAAGAATTATGAATGTCAAGGACTGTTTCATATCATAAAGTCACAACCGTTTTTGAATATTACTTAAAATTATACTAGAATTTAATGATATTCTTGTGCTCCATTCTATGAAAACCACTATTATAATATTTTAATTATTGATAAGCTAATAATCCTGGATAAACTATTGACCTCCTTTGACTCCTAGGTAGATGGCATTGGTAGTATTTAGATAATTCTTTAAATATGTGTACACTACAATATTAATATAAAAAGTTAAACAATTAGTTTCCTTCTGTTAACTTACATTAAAGCTATGGTGATCTTTTTATTAATCTTCATTCATAAATGACAACATGCTTACCACTTTCTTTCCTGGTTCTTTTCTTACCCCTTTGAATCCTGATTCCTCTGTGTCCAAGTATTCTGAACTACTGATGGGTGTGTGAATAAATACTAGAATGTAGTTTCAAAACTCGAAGTGGTCTTCTTGAAGTGAAAATAAACTCTTAAAATGTATATTTGTATACTTTGGGTTTTTATTTTTACAAAAAGTAGTTCATATCTCTGCCATTGTATATTTCCTCACAATAACTGTGTTTTAATAATTGATTTTATAGATTAAATAATTTGAATCTTAATAGCATACTTTCAATATATGTTTAAAATTGAACTAACATGTATGCATAACATTTAAAATTAGTAAATTAATTGGGCTAAAATTTAATTTGACAATTTGTAAATAGGACTGTTGAAATAATTGTTTTGTGTTCTACTGTAGCATAATTTCAGTGTTGTCTTTAAACTATCTATATCCAGACTGAGAAATAGAGAACTGACAGAAGTTGTACTTTATAGTGAAATTTGGTATGTATTAAGTATCTACTGGTTTTAAAACATTGTTCTCTTTCTCTCTCTGTGTTGTATTTTAATGGGGCTTCCCTCCATTGGAAAGATTAATACATGTTATTTGTAGTCTGTTAGTCACTATCTTGAACTTTTACTCTGTATATTTCCTTTTAAATATACTATGTATATATTTATAATATCTTTAAACTATTTCCACCTCTTCCCCAAAGACAGTAACATGTATTACAATAAAATATGATCACCCCTCTCTTGACATTTTAACCCCTCTTGAGTGTTTTTACTTCCTCCTTTTCAAGCCCCACAAATGCAATATTATGTTAATAATATAACCCTATATATTGTATAGGGTTTTAGGGTATATATATGAAAGGTGACAAAAACTGGCGATGGAAAGTTAAATTTTAAACATGTATTGCAATAAACTGCACATTGCCATTAATCTCCTTCAAAATAGTCTCCTTCTTACTGTCTCTCACTTTGAACAGACTTGTCTCATCATTCTTGCCATTTTCTGTAGCAGTTGTCTCTTTTTGTGAATGGCTTCATTGTACTATTGTGGCTGCTCTATTATCCTGAATCTTTTCAAAAATTTACCTTTCACAGTCAGCTAGACTTTGGAAAAGAGTCAGAAGTCACATAATGTCATATCCAGTGAATAAGATAGATGAAGACATACCCTGATGTTTTTACAAGTTTGCCTTTCTATTGGGTGGCACTTAGCATCAGCATTCACTGTGTTGTTATCATACTTTATAAAAAAACACTCACAAAAGAAGACTCCAAGAACTGCTACAGGAAGTGGCAAGAACAATGGGATAATAGTACTGGAAGTATGGGCAGTATTTTGAGAGGTGTTAATGGCAGTATTTCTTTTACTATAATTACTTTTAAGATTCAAGCACTCACCAGATATATTGATCACTCTTGTATACTCAGGCTTACATTTTCTCAGTATTTTTTCTTCCATATCATTCTTCAGCTGTACCACTTTTTGCTTTCTTAAGAGAATGTTTACCACTTTAATAGAGATTTGTCAATGATTAACTCATTATTATGTATTGATAAATGTTTTCATTGTTCTGCCACCCTCGAAAGATAAATTTTCTGGGCATTATTTGTACGGTAATACAACTGTGACTATTTCTCAGTACTTCAGAGATGCCTTTCAGCTTAGCTGCCTTCTGGTTTCTTCTGCTGATAAGACTGCTGTATCTCTAATTATTGTTCTTTTTCAATGGTCCATCTTTCCTCTAGATGCTTTTATAATTTTCTGTGAGGCTTTTCCATTAATCAATTTTGCTCTGGTCTCCAGACATTGATTTCTTTTCACTCATTGTGCTTGTGATACATTGGAAACATGATTTCTTGCATCTTTGGGATTTGGAAAATCACAGGCAATATATTTTCAGATATTATATCTCCTGCATTTTTCTGGGACTTATATACTTGCTAAAACTTTCTCATTCTCTGCTCAGTGTTTCTTAATTTGTAAAATTTTAACATCAATTCTTCAGTTATATTTCCTTTGTCAGTGCTTCTATCTTCAGCCTGGATGGACTAAATTGAAAGAATATTGTTATAGTTTTTATGGATTCTTTTTCTAAATTATGCAATGCCAATATATTGTTTCTTTTCTCATTTTCTGAGAACTGATTTTCTACCAGGAACCTAGATTCACACATCTGATTGGCATTGCTTAAAATTTGCTTTAAGTCAAACTTATTTGGAGATTTTAAACTCAGAAATAAGCTTAAACTTTGACTAGTACTGAAAACCCGTCTTGACCACTTTTCATGACTTTAAACCCTTCCTGTTTTTATAGCACTTTGTACTTATCACTGTTGACTCATCTGTAATAATTCCTTTCAGTTTCCTAGTTATGCTATTTTAGGTCTGTATTAAACTATAAGCTCAAGGTTCTCTTTGCCCACTCTGGAAATGCAGGGACAGCTTTCTGGAAAAGGAATATTACAAGGTCAAAATAGTGCATAGGAGAGTCTTCCTGCAAGGTGAATACACTGTGATCTGCACACCTTATGTTTTAAACCCTGTCCATGGACTAATCCCCTAGAAAAAAAGACAGTTGTCATAGAATCAGCTGGACACAGCTGATTAGTTCTTCTCTGAAGGAATAAGTGTATTTTGTTCTGTCACTGAGAGCTTTGGTTTCTTACAATTCTAGGACCTAACTTATTCTCAATAATACTATTAGGCTAGAGACAAACCTTACTATTCCTATTTTACAAGCTAAGAATCACTATTTGGTTAAACTGCTCACTCTGTATGCTATATCAAGGACTAGGTATTCTCATAATTGATGGTTTGCTCTTTAAATCTAACTTTACATCTTTTTTATCTTATATGGGGGCAGTATTTTCTGCTCCAAAGAAGATGCCATGATGACAAAGTTGTTGATAAAGAAGTTATAAGAAGAAAGCACCTGTGCTCTTAAATATTTGTACATATATACAGTTAAAAAGTTGTTAGTAATGATCTTCACCCTACCTTTGAACATCTGACTAAATTTTACTTGAGATTATTAAATAATGTAGATATATATGAAACAAAGCATTTTTCTCACTTAAATAGTTTAAAAACTCTCTAAAGACGTTGTTTTTAAACCTGAAATGCAAGTGTCATGCTTGATATGTCAAGGGAGCTATAGATGGTGATATCATTGTGATTGATTCCAGTTGACTATGTTAGAATGACATTAAGACCGTTGGGATTTATCAGGTGTCATCTTTTTATGTGCTTAAGGAATCTCATGTCTTCAGTGTGGTAAACTTAAAGCACTTTTAATACATCTTATTATTTACATCACTTATCCAAAAGCTATTGTTAATAAAAATGTACCTATATTCTTTCAAGATGAATCAAACAATTCCTTCTTTCCACCTAAGGTAGTTCTGTATTTCTTGTACAAAAATTCTGGAGAGGGCTGGTGATATAGCTCAGTGGTTCCAGCGCCTGTCTTGCAAGTGCAAGGACCTGGGTTCAACCCCTGGGTAACTACATACCACACTGGGCATGGAGACTCACGCCCAGCAGAAATCAGTACCACATACCACAGTGCCAGGTGTGGTGGTTCACGCCTGTAATCCCAGCACTCAGGAGGCAGAGGCAGGAGGATTGCTGTGATATGAGTTTGAGGCTGAGCTCAGGGCTAGCCTGAACCACAAAGCAAGACCCTGTCTCAAAAAATCTAAAAAAAAAAAAAAAATTCTGGAGAGCTTCCGCTATGGGATTTTTGACTTGAATTCCATGGGTTCAGGCCTTTCAAACTTTATATTTATACTCCTCGCTATTCTATTTTCTCACAATATCTTACTCCAAAATAATTTCATTGTACTTCACAATCTACGTCATATTTTCACAACTCTAGTTTGGTATTCCTTGGTAACAGAACGAAGAATTTCCAGCTCTACTTTTAGATGCCAGTCTGACTGAGTCTTGCCTCTCTGGCTCCACTATGGCCTAGGATAAATTTTTACTTATTTTGTTGTGCACAGTGCTTAACTCTTAGGCTTCAGAAATCTAGTCTTCAATTAAATTAATGTTAGGCTAACAGACACACAAATTTGATTCAATATGTTGAGCCCCATATGAAATAGTTTTCTTCCATTTTGTCAATCATGTTTCCTCATATTTTTGCTGAAGCGCTTTCCAAGAGAGTATCATTTGGCCTTTTTCATCCTTTCCTTTTTATGTTTTGTCCCCTTGCATTTCTGTTGAAATCATAAGCCACATTTATGTATAATACTTTTGACCCAAGTGTCATGACAGTTGTAATTGGTTTAAGAAAAAATCTGAAAACTATTTATAACTACATGATAAATCAATTCATAAGCAAACAGTTATAGACTAATAACTAAAAAATGCCCAGTAATTTTTATTGGCAACATATAAATATTATTGCATGTTGGTAAAAGTTTGGCTCCATTCATATTTTTGCATTGACTAAATTTATTAGTCTTAATTTTATAAACATACGGATTTTTCTACTGCTAGGTGCAAGAAATAATGTCTATTTCAATAGGAAAATCCCTACCTTCATGACGTTTATAATCAAGATAATCTTTCAGGTATTTCTTTTAAAACACAAAGTAAAATAAAGTTAAAATATTTTCAATTTTTATATTAATACACTAGAATCCTTCCTGTTAAAAGTACTTGAATCATTTATACTTAAATGGATGTAATTTGAGGACATCCTCATAAGTGAAATAAATAGGTTACAGATGTGTAAATATTATATCTTTTCTCTGGTATTAGAAAATTAGGTTGGAAATGAGTTCTAGAATGTATGTCATATATTATGAAATAGAAAATACTCAGAGTAAAATGGAGTGAAGGGGTAAATAATGAGGGGAAAAATAATGAGGTTATAACAAAAGAAAGGAAACAAAGCTTATGTATATAGGGGGCAGGGGTGGTAGGATAGGTAGGGGTATGGGAAAAAATGAGGATTAAGTTGTGTCATATACTGTTACAAGTTCTCATTGTTGAGTGCAATCATGATGTGTACATGTTATGTACCAAAAAAAATTTCAATTTTTAAAAAGTACCTTTTTTTGAGACAGGGTCTCTCTTTGTAATTCAGGCTGACCCTGAGCTCACTATATAGTCCAGTCAAGCCTTGAACTTATAGCAATCCTCTGACCTCTTTCTCCCTAGTATTAGGATTACAGGTGTGAGACACCATGCCGAGCATTGTGATGTGTGGTACTGATTGCTGACAGGCATCAAAACTCGGGACCTTGACCTTGCAAGGCAGGTGCCAGAACCCCTGAGCTAAGTCCCAGGCCCTATAAAGTACTTTTAATCTTTGTTACTTTGCTCAAACATATCTTGAGTTGTTGGTTATAATATCTTTAAGCAATAATCCAAGAAGTGACAACAAATTATCTATGCAAGGGCCAAGGACATAGCTCAGTTTGCTGCTGCCTGCCTGGCAAGCACAAGGTTCTGAGTTTGATCCCCAGGACCAGAAAAAAAAATTATCTGTGCAAACATTTATTAATATAAGTTTTAATAAAAATTTTGATTAATTGAGGATACTAGTTTTTTTCCAGATAAATACCCAAGTCACAGTTCTACCTTCCCCTTTACAGGGTTATATTTCATTGTTTTATAATTTTACAGCCAAGTGATTCTTGGTTCATGTTCATGTGAATGCAAATTATTCTGACAATATAAACAAAACAGAATTTTGGTGTCATCTACAGATTAATATGCATATTCACTGCAGAGTTAATGATGTATTGGAGAAATCCCAGAGATTTCTGATGTCTTCTATATTCTTTGTGCATCCTTCTTATTTATGTTAAACTTAATTATCAGTATCAAAATGTACAATCAGAAAAAAAGAAACATGTATAATGGATACTCATAGCTGCAGGTATCTTTGCAAGATAATGTGGGTAATGACTTGAAAAATCAAGAGAAATTCCTTTGGAATACATAACAGGAACATAACGGGAACAAAACATACTTCCAAGAAATGTGTATGAAATTTATTATTCTGTTAATTAAATACCCGTTGATCATTACTGTACATGACACCCTATGTCAAGTGGAGGTAAATGAATCTCCTTCTCTCCTCTGAGAAGTCTAGCAGGGAATATGACAGCTGAACAAATGAATATACTTTAGAGCAGGCAGTTGGAAATTGCTGCGGGGGAACAAGAGCAGGAAAAATCACTTCACTTATGGTAGAAAGTGTGAGTTCAGAGTAGAAAGAATTTGTGAAAGGCTCTGTACTGTATTTTAGAATTTATACAAAGATAAGATAGAAGGGCACATGCAGTTACAGAGGTGGAAAAATACAAAATATTTTCAGTGAGAATTCATGAAACTGTATTGTTCCAAAGAAATGGTAGTTCTGTGTAAGCATGCTAACTTAAACCAAATGGACTTATTTTCAGTTATCATTGTCCCCACTAAAACAATAAAGAGAGATTATTTTTGAGAGAGCATAAATTCAAAAGAACATGAAAATTTATAAGGGCAAAAAAAATTCAGAATCTACAAAGTTTCCAGGTGTATAAATGAGGAACAGATGAAAGAAAAGTTAATGGGAAGAAAGTAGTCACAAGGCATTTGAAGATGGACTCCAGTAACAAGGAAAATATGAACACAATCAAAACTTTTAGTCCATCTAAAAAAACAGCAAAGCTTGAACAGAAAATTAATATTGTTAAATAAATTAAAAAAATAACTCTTGCTGAAAAATCAGAATCCCAGAATATTTTACAAATTCTCTAGAAGGGAGAGTGTTCTGAGATGATAGTGAAAAGGCTGCAAGGCCTGCACTACCTGAGCCTGGAGTTCTGCGTACTGAAGAACTGTTAGACCTTGGAGCAAGTGAACCTTATTAGGAGTCTTGCCTGGAGCTAGGAACCTGGCTGGCCTCAGGGCAGGGAGTAAACTGAGAAAAGAGGCAGAAAATGTAAACAATGGAAGGAACTGAGGGTAGAAATTTCAAAAAGGATAGTGGTAATTCAGGAGTTTTTCAAGAGAAAATTTATCAGTAAATTCAGAAAAGATTGATAATAGGTAAGACATGAAAAAAACAGGTAGTAAAAGTCTTTAAAGTGTTGAAAGTTTCAAAATTTGAGTTAGTTTCCGTTTTAAGCTGTTTGTGTTTGAAATATGAATGAAACTATGGATGGAAATATTCAAACTAATAGACTTGTTCTCTGGAGACTGAGCTTCAATGTAATTGGTAACAGGGAAGTCACTGGTCAGCTTGCAGATTAAAGTGGGAGTGGTTTGCTGACCTGTGTGCCAGTTAGGATAGGTGTACCGTGAACCATTGAAATAGGGAAGACACATACAAGTTTCTTCATAAAGGGTTGAGAGATGGCTGAGATTGAGTTTGAGGGAAAACTTTAAAAAGAGAGGGGAGGATTTCTGTATTGTGTTTCTAACTGAATAGCAGAGAGTATCTTATTTTCAAAAGAATTACTAAATTCTACTGGAGTTTCTATGAGTCCTCCTAGGAACCGAGCTTCCTTTTCAAAATGCACAAACCACCCACATTACAAATTTTTTTAAAAATACCATGCATGATTTAAAAATAGATGTGTTCATCATACTAACCAGGTTTTGTTTAGTTTCTATATCATAGAAGAATATATAAATTTATTTCACAATATATAACATACATTCTAGAAGTCATTTACATCTTCATTTTCTCATACCAGAGAAAAGATAGGATATTTACACATCTGTGATCTATTTATTTCACTAATGAGAATGTCCTGAAGATACATCCATTTGAGTATAAATGATCCAATCTTATTATTTGGTAGGGTGGGTAGGGGTATGGGAAAAAATGAGAATTAAGTTGCATCATACACTGGTACAAATTCTCATTGTTGAGTTCAATCACAATGGGTATATGTAATGTACCAATAAAGATTTCAATTAAGAAAAAAATACATAAATTTAGATGCTTAATGTTTTTCTTTTGGTTTTTTTTTCTTTTTTTTTTTTTTACAGCTTATTGGGTAAAATAAAAATCTTATTTTAGATACCATCTGGAGTCAACTATATAGATAGAGCCAATAGTGGTTCTTTATTGAAAATTTCTAAAAAAGCAAAATGTTATTTATGGTATTTATGATCTTAAGGTAGAGCTCTTCATTAAAAAGAAGACTCAGATCACAGTGACATATGTGCACCCATGTTATAGCAGCCCAATTTGTGATTGCTACATCTTGGAAACAACCTAAGTGTCCATCAACTGGAGACTGGATAAAAAAGCTGTGGTTCTTCTACAGGATGGATTATTACTCTGCCATAAAAAATGATAAGTTTGAATCATACTAAAATGGACATACCTTGAGGATATCCTCAGAAGTGAAATAAATAGGGCACAGATAGGTACATATCGCATCTTTTCTCTGGTATGAGAAAATAAAGATGTAAATGAGCCCTAGAATTGTAGGTTATATATTGTGAAATAGAAAATGCTCAATGTAAAATAGAGAGAAGGGGGAAAAATGATGAGATTGTAACAAAAAAGTAAGGAAACAAATTTTATGTATATGGGGGGGCAGTAGGGTGGGTAGGGCTATGGGAAAAAATGAGAATGAAGTTGTGTCTTATACTGGTACAAATCCCCATTATGGAGTGCAATCATCATGCATATATGTAATGTACCAATAAAGATTAAAAATTTTTAAAAAAAAGAAAGCAAGAGAGCATAAACTATATAAAACTTATTATTCAATTTCCATTAAGTACTCAGTTTTCATTAATAAAAATAATTGAAATTATTGAATTTCAAACCATCTGAGTTTTGTACCAACTCTCCTTATTCATGTAGTGTAGATAAGGATGGAATTTTTTTGATTAAAAAATGATATTTTTTTCAAGGAGTTCCTCAAACACAGAAGACTTGGAGTAAGTTCTCCAGTCACAGAGGAAGTTAGCCCCTACATGCTGGGTTCTGCCTGACCCTGGAGAGACAGTTCATCTGGGAACCTCATGACTTTGTCAATTAAAGTTGGAAATTCAGCAGTGAAAAAAAAGACAACTGATAGAAAAAATGAAGTTGAAAATTTACCCAAAATATTTAATTTTGTTCATTTAATAATGAAGTATTTTTGTAGGTATTTTTATAAATCAGAAATAGATAAAAGGAAGAAGGATAGTTGTATGTGTGATTCTTTTTAAGTTAAGAATTGTTCACAGGGCCAGGGATTTTGCTCAGTGGTTCCGGCGCCTGTCTTGCAAGCACAAGGACCCGGGTTCGATCCCCGGTAACCACATACCATACTGGGCATGGAGACTCACGCCCAGCAGCAACCTGTACCACATACAACAGTGCAGGGCATGGTGGCTCACGCCTGTAATCCCAGCACTCGGGAGGCAGAGGCAGGAGGATTGCTATGATGTGAGTTTGAGGCTGAGCTCAGGGCCAGCATGAACCACAAAGCGAGACCCTGTCTCAAAAAAAAGAAAAAGAAAAAAAGAATTGTTCACATAGATTCTATTATGATCTTATGATATTTTGATCATTGTGATAACACTACGTACCAGATTTGTTGGTATGTTTCTTAATCATTGGGGTGGGGAAACACCAGCATGTTCCATTAACAAAATGATCGTTTCCTGCCATTATCTTATTTATATACTCTCTCTTTGTCTGGTTGTATATGATTTAGTAGACCTTGAGGTTGCTCAAAGGTTTCCGTTTCAATTTTATTTGGTTTGTCTTTTTTAACATTTTAGTTCAGTTGTGTTAAAAGCACAGTTAGACAAACTTCAATCAAGGTTTATTTATCTTTATAAAACTTTTCTAGTTGGCAAAAGTAATTGTTCATAATACTGTCACCTTGGTTCTTATATTTTTATTGTTATAGACATCAGAATGTAATATTTTCTTTGCATGTGACCATCTTTGCTACTAGATTAGAGGTATTTAAAAACCTAACTTATGTCATACCTATCTTTATTTGGCTGACGTTCACTCACTGTGGCACTGTGTACATAGCAGTGCCTAGGGCTTACCATACTATGATTTCAATGTTTCTGTATGCTGGAATTTTTCAGTTAAAATCAAACCCTTACTCTTACAGTCATAGTATTAGGAAATGGGGCCTTAGAGATGTGATTAGGTTGTGAAGATGAGATCCTATGAATAGGATTAATTTTCTTATAAAAAGTGGCCCCAGAGAGTTTGTTCATTGTTTTCCACCACTCCAAGACCCAGTGAAAAGTCACCTTCTGTGAACTAGAAAGCAGGCCCTTCTCAAACAGGGAATTTGCTTGTATCTTAAACCTCAACTTTTCAGACTTGGGATTTATGAGAAATTCCTGCTGTTTAAGCTAACTATTTTGTGATAGTTTTGTCACAGCAGCCAGTACAGACTAAGACATTAGTTCTAATCAAGAGTTTGCATTTTACCGAGGTATTCACCTGCTTCTGGAGATTAAAATATTTTAGATTGTAAAACTGGTAAGAGATTGCATGCCTATGTCAGAGATATATGTTTATCAAATGCTAATTTGATATAATGTTAATTTTTATAATGTATACATACAAGTTACATATGCTGTACATACAGTCTATGAAAGACTTAATGTTCCTTAAAAATTATATACTTGATGAATAAATGCATATAATATACCTAGAATGCTTATAACAAAGCTTATAGCTTATAGAAGATTTGGCCATACAAAATAACATGTTTATATAGCACATCCATTTTGATACACTAAATGTTTTTCAGTGTCCTTTATGAAATCAGTGATCTTATCTTCATTTCTGAATCATTTTAAAGAAGATTGTATTCATCAGTTTTGTAGTCTACTTATTAAGCTTTCTACCAAATGGTTAATTCACCCAAACTAATGGCCAGTTACTTTAAAAAGACCCTTAGAAATCACCTAACCCAAACATCATCATTTTAAGAGATGAGAAAACAGGTGCAGAGAAGTTACAGGAATAATGTATAGTTGCTGCAGATTTTTCCTTCATTTTACATATGAACAAAGATGGATGCAAGGGTTGTGTGGCCTGAAGCTTATGTAATTTGGAGAACCTTTCTTTCTTTCTTTTCTTTTTGGTTTGGGATCCAACTCAGGACCTTGCACTTGCTATGCAGGTACAGTGTCACAGAGCTACATCCCCTTACCAGGGGAGACCCTCTTTTAGAAATTCAGTAAAAGAAAATTAGATGTGAAATTTAATATTGGCTTAGTTTGAGAAATTAAGATGACAAATACTATATAATAAATCCAGAAATAATAATATTTTAAAACTGAAACCTTTTTCTCTATTTATTAGCTGCATTTTTTTCATTTTTCTTCATGGAAATTGTGTGATTTTTTTTTAATGGAAAACCAAGAAAGACAATCTGATTCACCATTTCATGGTTAATAAAAACTTGGTTTTTGTTCTTGAGAATTTAGAAAAGCTGCTTTCAGTTTCACGACTCTTATTGGTCTTGCTATATTTCTATCTACTCTCCATTTCCTGTCCTTGCTCTGGCCATACAGAAATGGGGGATCTCATTCCCTTGATATCCTTTAGCAAACAGGCCTCTGAGCCCCCTGATCACCAACACTGAGCAGCCTGTGAATCTGGGTGCTGTGGTCCTCAAAGCAGGGAGCAGGACAAAAATCATGTTATATCTCTTGCTTTGTGACCAAAGATAGCATTCAGATTCCACAGGCAAGACAGTAGGCAGAAGGTGCTGGCTGCTGGCTGGCTCCCCATGCTCAGCCCCAGGACCACGATGGAGCGGTGACCCAGCCTTCTCTCTCCTAGCAATTATCTTACACTATCTGTGGCTCCTGGAAGAGTGTAGTGAGACTGAAGGAGTCCATTCAAGTGAGGGACTGGAGCTTCAACTTCATTTCACATCAGTCTACCTCTGCCTATGGCAAATCTTTTGTGAAAGGATTTTTTTGCCACATCTTGTTCTCATTCTTACTAAGATTTTAAGCTTCCTACATGACATGTTCAGTAATCACATAAAAATGATGACAACAAACAGTAAGTTAGAGTTTTGCTTCTAACCAGTGTCTCTTCAAGCTGTATTTCCACTGTGGCTATGATAAACTAGAATTAAATCAACAAAAATGATTTTTCTGGCTCAGTATGCTGCTGCATATTTTGATAACCCCTAATCTCTTCTTAAATGCATTTTAAACAGTTTAGTGTCTGACTTACTTGCTTTGCTCTTGACTGTGTAATGGTACCCTTTCCCACTGCAGCAGGCAGTGTGGCTAGCATGCCTCTCCCCCATTCCCCACTGTGTGAACTCTGCCTTGGTTCTTGTGCTCCTGCAGCCAGTTCCTGATGTCTGCTGTGCATGGAGACTCAGCTCGTGGTTGGGATCCCTCCTCCAATTCCGTTTCCAGCGCCACTCTTCTTTCTGCCGTTCAGACTCCTCATCTTTCCCTTTAAGTTCCACTGTGCCTTGCCCAGGGAGCACTGACCATGCTATCTGTCAGAGTCCATCAAGACTCCAGGGAGCTTTGACTATGGTAGTATTTTTGAAAATCATTATTAGTGTGTTGTAACCACAACCTTCTGTGATTGGCTGTAGGTAAGATAAGCAGAACAGAATCCTTTAAGCCCTCATATTTATTACCTAGTACATGTAATATCCTAAGAAATATTTCATGTTGTCCTTTTGCTTTAGAAGTTGATCTAAGCCTTAATATTTGTGTATTCTAGAACATCTTGAAGAAGATTGCCTTACAAGGAATCTTGTCACATGGTCTAAATGAGGCTTATTTGAACACACATTCACTGTTTGTTTTAAAATAATGAAAAGAAAAGCTACAGACCTTTCTTCCCTCACTCATTCCCTTTGTTCCTTTTCTTCTGTATGTCTTATTCCCATTACACATGTGAAAGAAGTATATTCTGTGGACCAAACATTATTGGGACTGTAAATATACATTTGGGAGCAATAGACAGTGTCCAGACCTCACAGCACCCAGTCTGCATCTGTAAGACACATATTTGAAACAATTGCTAATACTGTGGCTATGCACTACCTGACTAAAAGTTTCTCCATAGCTTTGGGAGGGAAAATGGGTGTGAGACTTGAGTTGTACCATGTTTGGTACTGGGAGGCAAAGTTGTGCTGAAAATGATGGGAAATCAAACCAGCACAATGGGCACAGTGTTACTTCTCATTCAGTATCAGCAGAACTTCTGTCTTATTTGCACTATTTCTTGTTTTAAATACATATTTTGGCAATTTGCATTGTCTTGTGGCTACACAAGTGTTACTAACCTAAAGAGTACCTACTTAGTTTTTATATGGTTTGCTTATTTTTATTCACCTTTAAAACATTTAAAGAAGACATGAAGTATGATAATGGTTGTTTTATAGACATTTATTTATTTTACGTGAACATATTTGAGTTACACTGCTGGTAAAAATAATTAAGTGTAGACTTTGAGATATAGGTGAATCAGTTTTTGCCTTTATGGAATTACTCAGGTTTGAAATGTCTTGTAGAAGATGTCCCTTTTAAAAATGTATAGACATAATAGCAAGTACTCAAATGTTTTAGCTTTCCCCAACCAAAAACATTTTGCTGCCTCAGTCTCTGCTAATGCAAATGGACATATGGAGGCATGCTTCTGAGCCTCCCGGCAACCAGCCTGCAGAAGGGCTGGTGGGGAGCCTAGCTCAGGTTAATCCCTGAAACTTCCATTCTATTTTAAACTAGCAAAGACTTCTGCATCTTGAATGTGGAAATTTATTGACAATACTGAGTTGATATTGTTACAAGAAATTCACATAGGTTGGAGCTTACTGGCCTTCAGGCCCACACCAGAAGAGCACCCAGGGACTGAGGCTAGCAGTGGGCGGCTCCAGAAATGGCGACTGTGCCACCAAATCTGCACTGGGATTGGAGCTTACTGGCTTCCAGGCCCACGCCGGAAAAGCGCCCAAGGACTGAAGTTAGCAGGTCAGAGTCTGACTTTCTCCACAGCAACTGCACAAGCATATCCAGTCACCTTGTATTGGTGAGTAGGTGGTCCTATTAGAACATCATCCCCTGCCATTGCAGCTGCACAGGACATACAGCCTACTGGCCTCCAGGCCGACTGCACAAGTGAGCCCAGAGACTCTGTATTGGTGAGCAGGTGGGCCCATTGGAACCTCAGGCAGCACCATTGTAGCAGTTCAGGAGCCAGAGCCTTGTTGCTTCTAAAGCAGATGGGAGAAGGTGTTCTGACTATATTGATTGAGTACCTCATATGGTGTTCCAGAACTAGGAGTTTTTCTTTAGGCCCCAATACAGTCTGTAAAGAACAACCCAGGAAACACTGATATTTTAAGGTTCCTAACTATTAGGAGGAAAGTGACTTGTAACAAACATCATCAGAAAACAGGGCAGGTCAGAGATGAGGAGACAATCAAAGTCTCAGATACAAAGATCTTCACCTGAAGGTAACACAGGGGGAAGGGAAATAGAGAAGTTGGAAGCCCAGTCTCCAAGGTCCTCAGAAATGGTAACCAAAGCAGATCTAGTAAATGGAAATCAGAACTGATCTCTGAGATGAAAGCAGAGATATTAGACACTGTCAACATGATGATTAATAAAGCTAAAGAGGAAATCATGGAGTTGATAGAATCCAAGATAGCAAAAGCAATGGAACCTTTTCAACACCTACAAACAGAAGTCCAGGAAATTAAGAAAGAAAATGAAAGTTTTCACATTAGAATGAATTTGGCAGAAGACCGAATTTCAGACCTAGAAGACAGAATCTCAACCAATGAACTGGAAAGGCATAATCTGTGGAAAAAAGCAAGCGATAATGAAAAGTCAATCCAACAGCTCCTAGATGATTCAAAGAATAACATAAGATTGATTGGAGTCACTGAGGAAGCAGGAGACAATGCTAAAGACATCAAAAGGCTATTCACAGAGATAATGGCAGAAAACTTCACAGAAAAAGGTAAAGAATTGGACATACAAATATATGAAGCATACAGAATGTCACATGCCCGTGACATGAAAAAATCTACACCTAGGCATATCATCATAAAAGTTCCAGATATCCAAAAAAAAAAAAGAATGAAATACTGAAAGCAGCCAGAGAAAAGAAAACAGTTACATTCCAAGGGAAGCCCGTCAGGATCACAGCGGACTTCTCAACTCAAACACTCAATGCAAGAAGAACCTGGAGTGAAGTCTTCCAGGCCCTAAAGGAAAACAACTTCCAACCCAGACTAATGTATCCTGCAAAACTATCCTTCAAAATTGATGGGGAAATAAAATACTTTCATGAGAAAGAGCACTGAAAAACTTCACAAATACGAAACCTGTGCTCCAAAACATTTTAAAGAATATCTTGGAGAAAAATAAGGAAAGTTACAAATCCATGAGACCTAACCGAGCCAACCTATGGGACCAAACAAGAAACTCATGGGGAAAGGGCAAAGTAAAATAACACAGCCAAGAACAGGAAAACATGGCAGCATTAAATTTACCTATATCAGTCATAACCATTAATGTCAATGGACTCAATGCGCCAATTAAGAGATACAGAATGGCAGAGTGGATCAAAAAACAAGATCCTACAATCTGATGCATACAAGAAACACATCTAATTTAGAAAGAAACCCATAGACTAAAAGTAAAGGGATGGAAAACAATACTCCATGCGACAGGAAACAGCAAGAAAGCAGGAGAGGTGATTTTATTTGTAGACAAAATAGACTTCAAGCCAAAAATGATAAAGAGATAAATATGGACACTATCTTTTAGTTCAGGGGAAAATCCAAGAGACAGAAATCACAATCTTAAATATCTATACTCCAGATTCTAATGCACCCAACTATATAAAACAAACATTAACAGACTTGAAAAATCAGATAAACTCCAATATAATGATAGTAGGGGACCTTAATACCCCACTGTCACAAAGAGACAGATTGACTGGACAAAAAGTCACTAAGCAAATCCTTGAGCTCAACTAGACTCCTCAGCAAATGGACTTAATAGATGCCTACAGAGTATTTCACCCCACAAAGTCAGAATTTACATTCTTCTCAGCTGTTTGTGGATCATTCTCCAAAATAGACCATGTGCTCATTCATAGAACAGGTTTAAGCAAATATAAAGGGACTGAAGTTATCCCTTGTATACTGTCGGACTATAGTGCCCAGAAATTTGAACTGAATAGCAAAGGAAAGCCCAGGATCTTCACAAACACATGGAAACTGAACAACATTCTGCTGACCAACCAATGGGTCACAGAAGAAATTAGAGATGAAATTGAGCAGTTCTTACAACTAAATGATAATGCCAGTACAACATATAGAAATTTATGGGACACAATGAAAGCAATTCTATGAGGAAAATTCATAGCAGTTAAAGCCTACATCCAGAAAATGGAGCAAGCTCAAATAAACAATTTAATGCTGCAGATCAAGCAACTAGAAAGAGAAGAGCAAAACAAACCCAAAGCTCGCACTAGGCAAGAAATTATAAGGATCAGGGCAGAAATTAATGCAATAGAAACCAAGAGAACGGTTCAAAATTCAGTGAATCGAAAAGTTGGTTCTTTGAGAGGATAAACAAAATTGATAGACCCTTAGCCAACCTCATTAAACAAAGGAAGGAAAAGGCTCATATCCGTGCTATTAGGAATGAGAACGGAGAGATTACTACCGACCCAGAGGAAGTCCAGAGGATAATAAACACCTACTTTGAAAATTTATACTTCAATAAAATGGAAAATGTAGAAGAAATGGATAGATTTCTAGAAACATATGAACTCCCAAAGCTGAATAAAGAAGATATAGAAATGTTAAATGCCCCAATAACAATCTGTGAAATTGAAAATGTAATTAAAAACTTGCCAACAAAGAAAAGCCCTGGACCTGACAGTGTTACTGCTGAACTCTATAAAACTTTTAAAGAAGAGTTAGTGCCTCTACTTCTGAAACTCTTCAGTGAAATTGAAAAGGAAGCTGTACTCCCAAAGTCATTCCTGGAAGCAACCATTACCCTGATTCCAAAAGCAGAGAAAGACCCAACCAAAAAAGACAACTACAGGCCAATATCTCTAATGAATATCGATGTCAAAATCCTCAATAAGATCCTGGCAAACAGAATACAGAGAATTATCAAAAAGATTATACACCCTGATCAAGTTGGATTCATCCCAGGGATGCAAGGATGGTTCAACATACGTAAATCAATCAATGTTATACACTATATTAACAGGCTTAAGGACAAAAATCATATGGTCATCTCAACTGAGGCATAAAAAGAGTGTGACCAAGTAAAACACCCATTTATGTTCAAAACTCTGCAGGAGATTGGAATAGATGATCTGTATCTCAAACTAATAAAAGCTATCTATGAGCAACCTTCAGCCAGCATCATACTAAATGGTCAAAAATTGAAACCTTTCACACTAAGATCAGGAACAAGACGAGGATGTCCTCTCTCACTACTTCTGTTCAATATAGTTCTGGAAATATTAGCCATAGCAATTAGGCAAGAGAAAGAAATAAAAGGAATAAAGATTGCAAAAGAAGAAGTTAAATTGTCATTATTTGCTGACGACATGATACTCTATCTAGAGAATCCTAAAAACTCAGTTAAAAAACTGCTGGACCTAATTGCCCAATTTTAGCTGCCTAGCTGGTTACAAGGTGAACGTTCAAAAATCAATAGCCTTCGTATACACAAACAGTAGACCCACTGAGATAGAAATGGTAGAGTCTGTCCCTTTCACAATAGCACCCCAAAAAATAAAATACCTAGGAATCAACCTAACAAAGGAGGTGAAAGACCTCTGCTCTGAAAACTATAGCACTCTTAAAAAGGAGATAGAAGATGATATCAAAAAATGGAAAGACATACCTTGCTCCTGGGTAGGAATAACCAATATTGTCAAAATGGCTATACTCCCAAAACTACTCTATACATTCAATGCAATCCCGTTTGAAATCCCAGTAGCATATTTCACAAATCTAGAGAAAAAAATCCAAACTTTCATCTGTAACCACAAATGACCTAGAATAGCCAAAGCAATTCTAAGCAACAGGGACATGGTGGGAGTATTACAACTCTGAACCTGAAACTATACTATAAAGCCACCATGATAAAAACTGCATGGTGCTAGCAAAGTAACAGACCCAAGGATTAACGAAGTAGACTAGAAGATCCAGAAACTACTCCAGGTACACTGAGCCACCTCATCTTTGACAAAGGAACCAAAAATACTCAATGGTGGAAAGATAGCCCCTTTAACAAATGGTGCTGGAAAAACTGGGCTTTAACTTGCCAAAGGCTAAAACTAGATCTAACTCTTTCACTGTGTACCAAGCTAAAATCAAAGTGGTTAAGAGACCTAAATATTAAAACAGACACTCTAAACCTGCTGCAAAACAGGTTAGGTAAAACCCTCGAAGACATTGGCTTAGGGAAAGACTTCTTGAACAAAACTTCTATAGCACAGTAATTGGCTGAAGAAATCAACAAATGGGACCTCATTCTTTTAAAAAACCTTCTGCACAGCAAAGGAAACCACCAACAGAGGAAAAAGGCAACCAACAATGTGGGAAATAATCTTTACACTCAGACTAAGGCTACTATCTAGAATATATAAAGAGCTCAAAAACATCAACACACCCAAATTTAATGACCCAATTAAAAAATGGGCATCTGAAATGAACAGATACTTTTCAGAGGAAGATGTAAGAGCAGCTAAAAATCATGTGAAGAAATGCTCAACATCATTAGTCATTCGAGAGATGCAGATGAAAACAACATTGAGATTTCATCTCACTCCACGTAGAATGGCTGCCATTTCAGATTCAGCCAACCCCTGATGAGGTCAGTTTGGAGATTTCTCAAAAAGCTAGGATTGGAGGCCCCATTTGACCCAGCCATTCCTCTGCTTGGTAGATACATAGTAGAATTAAAAGACTCATATCACAGTGACATATGTGCACCCATGTTTATAGCAGCCCAATTTGTGATTGCTACATCTTGGAAACAGCCCAAATGTCCATCAACTGGAGACTGGATCAAAAATCTGTGGTTCTTCTACAAAATGGAGTATTACTCTGCCATAAAAAATGATAAGTTTGAATCATTTATACTTAAATCGACATCCCTTGAGGATATCCTCAGAAGTGAAATAAATAGGGCACAGATAGGTACATATCGCATCTTTTCTCTGGTATGAGAAAATAAAGATGTAAATGAGCCCTAGAATTGTAGGTTATATATTGTGAAATAGAAAATGCTCAATGTAAAATAAGGTGAAGGGGGAAAAATGATGAGATTGTAACAAAAAAGTAAGGAAACAAATTTTTGTATATGGGGGCACGGTAGGGTGGGTAGAGCTATGGGAAAAAATGAGAATGAAGTTGTGTCTTATACTGGTACAAATCCCCATTATGGAGTGCAATCATGATGCATTTATGTAATGTACCAATAAAGATTAAAAAAGTAAAAAAAAAAAAGAAATTCACATAAAATATATAACTTAAAGTTAGGTATATATTATTATTATACTGTATATCCGTTTTCTGCAAGCAAATTGCATAAAGAAAAAATTCATTGTTCCTTTTATTTGTGCTACATTTAACTTCTCTGATCCTCCCTCCTTAAAACATCTAGCAGGTTAGTTCATGATTTGAAATTTTTACACCACCTAAAAGAATGTCAAATAAACAAATCTTATAGCTTGGAAGGCAATTAAAGATAGTCATGAGTACAACCTGTTTTTCTTTCCTTAAAATAAGTAGTAAATATTTACTTTTATATGCTAATTCAATAATAAGACTGTGACTTCAAAACATGATGTGTTCCATTTTCTGTCAAAGCCCAATAATATCATCTGATTTTGCTCTTTCTGCTTGAAATAACTTTAGACAAGATATGAAAATCAGCAGCCCTCAAACTATGGGACATTAAACAACAAAAGGGCCATAATCTGTAGGAGAAGGGAAAAATGAAGTGATGACTATAAAGGCCCCAGCTTGTCACCAGAAGAACATAATCAAGAATCAGAGGCCATCTATCTCCTCGGTTGAGAGAGCCTAGAGTCTAAACTTTATGGGACAGAATTTGAGAAAGGAGGAAGGTGCATTCAGAGGGTCCTCGAGTTCTGCTAAAGGCTTTCTCCAGCATTATGTGATGATCAATGTGTGTATTTGAGGAAACTGTCAGGAACAGAGGAAAGGAGAGTCTGCAGTAGTACAATAGTACTGTGACCAAGGTTCAGGAAGTAGGAAAATAGTTCCTTTTCCCAACAGCCAAGGTGGAAAATCTAATCATTCAAGGGTCATGGGGTATAGCACCAGGAAGAGTCTTTGCACTCAAGTGGTGATTTAGGACCAGCTATATAGCTTGAACCAAAGAGCTGAAACATCCTAAATAAATTTGTCAAAGACAAATCTGAGTACTTATACTAAAATCTTCACAAAAATTATATTCAAAATATCTAACAATGAATCAAAAATTATCACACATACAAAATGCAGAAAACAACAACCCAAAATAAGGAAAAAAAGTAGTCTTTTGAAACTAATCCCCAAATTAAACTAGAAATAGAGCATTAAAATAGTTATTAAACTGTAGTTTATATTTTCAAAGGATTAGAGGAAAAATTTTTCATATTAATAAAGGTATAGATATAATAGAAAATATATTTTTTGGAAATGAAAACTACAATGTCAGAGATGAAAAATGCACCACATGGAAATAAAGAAAGTTTAGATCATGTAAAAGAAAAGATTAGTGGATGGTAAAGCAGCAAATTATCCAAGAAGAAGAAAGAGATAAAGAAGAAAAAAATGAAAAGATTATTATTAAGCTGTGAGATTGGTAAAGCGGCCTAACTTATGTGTAACATGCTATAGCAAGAGTAAATATATTTTATTTTGTAACTATTCTAGATAATATGCAACTTTTAAAAAATCTTTAAAATTAATCTACCCATGAGATTTAAAAAAGCATGTGAGGGGCCTGTACTATAAGTAGAAGTAAAATCTATAATTATGGTAGCATAAAGGCATAAAAAATAAAATATAGCATTGTAGGGTTTATATAAAGTAGAAAAAAGAAAAGAAAATATACTGTTTTGACTTAATAAGATTTTTTATTTTATTACCAAATTTCTCATTATCACTTTATCTTTTCTACCTGTTCTTTTTTTTTTTTTTCTTATGTTATTAGGGACTAAACTTATTACAGTTCTTTTTTTGACAGGTGACAATTATTTTATTTTACTTTTATCAGAATGTATTAGAAGTAAATGATGATTGCATCCCTTGTGGGGAGTTGGTACATGTATTAACACATTTTAACTCATTTTTTATCCATTTCCCCTCACTTAACCCCTCTCTTCATCTCTTGATCTTCTTTCTATTATCTGTCTTTTATTTTGCTCTTTATATTTTGGTTTCAACTGTGACTCAACCCCATCTCTTTCTTATTTTGAGGCAGGGTCTTGCTAAATCACTAGGCTGCTGAGGCCCAGCTTCTCTCTCATATTTTAATATTCTAAAGGTCATCACAGTGAACCGTTCAAGAATCCAATACCAACAGAGTCATAAATATTTTAACTGCATCGCATCATTTAGGTTTAACTCATACTTCATTAACAATATCAAATGCCTTATTAACTCAGGGTTCTCTTCAGCACAGAGAACACAACCACCTATAGAGTGATCAAAATTGTCAAATAACACTTTAAATGACAGAAGTTCTGCAGGTAGAGATGCTGAAATTTTTTCCATTAATGACAGTTTATACTAGGAAGAAAAATAAATATGTGATTGGCCTTTAGCTCTTGTGTAATAGCAGAGAAGTGATTGATATTAGGTTATTCATTTATGGGTAGCTCAGTTGTGTTTTATTTCTTACCCTGTCAGACTAAGGAGACCTTCCAATTTTATAAGGGCTGTGATGTACTCTGCACTTAGAGTTTTATTACCTGTTGGAGAAGCTACAAAATATTGGCAGTCTTCAGTAATGAGCACTTTATGTTTCCTTGTGTCAGCAAATTTCTTAGATTAATACCCTGTGTTTGATTGATGGGATTGCACTAGGGGCTTTTTTTGAAGGTTCTAATTTCTCTAAATGTCTGTGAAAAAACTAGCAGGAGGGCTGACACAAATATGTGTTTTACACACATACACACATATGTATATGACTATGTTATCATATATGCTATATGTATACATGTAGTCACAAATCTATGTATTATGTTTTTACATGTGCATGCATATACACATGTGTACAAGTCCCTTTCTCTTTTCCTGTTAAACTTTTATCTTAAGTTGATATTCAATATCTATCTATGATTATATATAGTCACCATGGTGTTGTACATGTTACTGTATGTATATATTTTAATTAGAAAAATAAAAGATTTAGATGGAAATATGAATGTAACATTCTGAAGTTCAAACCAGTAACATAAAGGTGCTTGCCTTATGTAGTTGTGTCAGATTGATGTCTCTAACTTAGTAATATCCACTGAGGTTTCTTCTTTTTCTAGACCAATGGCTCCTTTCTTTTTAATATTGAACAATATTCCACTGTCTGAACATACTACAGTTAATGTATTATGTTCATTAATTGCCAATTTGACTGGATTAAGAGTCTCCTGAAGAGGTGACTGAACTATAGATCATTATACTCGTCAGTGGATTAATCTCAAGATGTTCATAGCTGAATTTGGTGTGAAGAGCGTAGGACCAGCTGAAGGTGAGTCCCCAAGGATGGCCTTTTGCAGGCTCTTCTCTGTCCTCTGTTCCCCAAGAGCATCTTTGCCCCACCAGGCCTGTCTTCCCTAATGTTCCTGGCCTGGAGCTAGTGAGTCATACACTGAAACCTTTAAACTGTGAGCTAAAAATAAACATCTCCTTCTTTAACTTGTAGCTGTTAGGTATTTCCTACCAATTAGTGCAAAGCTAACTATTACATCGATCCATTCACCTATTGCAGGACATCTAATTTGCTTGCCCAGTGTGGGAATTATACATACAGCTGATACAATATTTAGCATCTATGTAGAAGTTGTAATGTAGACATAATTTCTTACTTAAGTCTCAGAATTATGATGCCTGGATCTTAGAAAAGAGTATCTTTGGTTTAGTTTCCAGACTGTCTTAGAAAGTGTGCCATTTGCTATTTACACTAGCAGTGAGTGAAAGGTCCTAGTGCTCTGAAACCTCACTATCAGGTAGAATTATCTGTGTTCTGG